>JADBJO010003011.1:176457-191457 GCA_016801955.1 Conus betulinus | reverse complement strand
CTGCAAAAAAAAAAAATTGTGCCTTATTTGAGGAGAAAAGTGAGTGTTATTTCTTGGTTTGTTTGTTTGTTTTATTTTTCTTTTATTGTCTTGAAAGTTAGTTTGTCTTGCCAGAAGTTGACCAAAGAGGTCGAAACGCGTCATATTTGTTTTATAATTAGTTTGTTTCTTTCGTTTGGCGGACTAGGGTTTTTTTTTTTGTTTTTGTTTTTTTTTTTTCTTTTTTTGCTCTATTAATTCAGTCAGTGAATGGCTGGTTGTTGGTTTTTTTTGTTTGTTTTTGTGTTTATTTTTTTTTTCAGAATGGTGACAGCAAAGAAGTTTAGGCAACTGGGAAACAACAACATATTTTTTCTAATTTTATTTGAGATTTTCTACAATTTTCCCTTTATAAAATTCAGCACTATTCTTTCTCTTTACGTATCAATGTTGATTATGCAGTCCGCCGATGTGTTTATTGTAGCTGAGTTTTCCGTCATCGATGCATTATAAGCTATATATATATATATATATATATATATATATATATATATATATATATATATATCAGTTCAATAGTTGGTTTATGTATACATCACTGACCAGTAGCACGCAAAAAAGAAAGATTAAAAAAAAAAACAAAAAAAAAAAACAAACCTTTGGGGCAAGAGCATGACGACCTAGCTGTAGACGTCAGAAACTGTCCACACAACAACACAGACAAACTTTATGCACGCAATAGACAGACTGAGAGACAGATCAAGAAATCGATTCAGCTTGTTTATACATGTGTGTGTGTGTGTGTGTGTGTGGTTACCTGCCAATAAGCAACCTGCCCCATTGCTAACATCCCGTAGATGTCAATATTCAAATAGATTGTGACATGTGGACTTGGGAGAACGATGCGGACCGGTATGATTAAACAGGCGCTCACAACGTGCGGGGACTGCTAGTGTGCGAGCGGGGAAAGCTATACAATGGATTTTTCAAAACCAAAAATGATAAAAATAAACACACACGCACGCACACACGCACACACACGCGAGCGCGCGCAAGCACGCACGCACGCACGCTCAGACGCTAACACACACACACACACACACACGCACGCACGCACGCACGCACACACACACACACACACACACACATACACACGTGCAATCCTGTCGTCAAACTGAGCGCACTGAACCTACCTGCCAATCCTAAAGCTGAAATCGGGCTGGCGGTGAGCATAAATTCACACACCTTCAATTCAGCCACACTGCTAGAACTTACAAGACACGTCTTCATAAAGAATGCGAACAGAGAGAACAAGCTGCTAACTAATAAACATCAACCCAGTCCGACGCCATGGGATCGGCTGGGCAAATTCAGGAGAGGACCTCACGATTGTCCCGCACGTCAGAGGACCTTACATTACTGTTTCCTGTCCATGTGTTGGTCCCCTGACCAGGGCTAACAGCTGTGTGTGTGTGTGTGTGTGTGTGTGTGTGTGTGTGTGTGTGTGTGTGCCAATAAACAACCTGCTCTCTTGCTAACATCCCATTCATACTTTTCTGAATAGCTTGCTTATAATTGTAGAATGAGATTACCATGCTGTTATGTTGAATTGTCAGTATGAATGATATGTGCTGAAATAATGTATGTATGACAAGGACAGATTGTAAGACTAGGCTTTGGCCTAAAATCTTCATCCTTGCTCTCTCTCTCTTCATAGAAAGGCAATCATATTCTCTCTCTCTCTCTCTCTCTCTCTCTCTCTCTCTCTCTCTCTCTCTCTCTCCTCTCTCTCTCTCTCTCTCTCTCTATCTATCTATCTATCTATCTATCTCTCACCCCCCCCCCCCCCCCTGCCTTCATAGAAAGGCCATTATTCTGTCTCTGCCTCTCTCTCCCTCTGCCCCCCCCCCCCCCTTTCTCTCTCTCTCGTTCTCTCTCTCTCTCTCTCTCTCTCTCTCTCTCTCTCTCTCTCTCTCTCTCTCTCTCTCTCCACCCCCGTCCCTATTTCTCGCCCCTCACTCCCCCCCGGTGTCTCTCCCTCTTTCTCTCTCTCTCTCCCTCTCTCTGTCTCTCTTTTCCTCTCTGTCTCTTCCCCCGTCCCTATCTCTAGCCCCTCACTCCCCCCTCGCTCTCTCTCTCTCTCTCTCCCCTCTCTCTCATTCCTATCTCTCTCGCCCTCCCTCCTCTTTTCCTTCTTTTCCTATCTCTTCTTCCTCTTCTTCTCTCGCTCTCTCTCTCCTCTCTCTCTCGTATCTCCTCTCTCTCTCATCCGCCTTCTCCCCCTCATCTCTCTCACTCTCTCTCCTCTCTCTCTGCCCTCTTCCCTCCTCTGCGTCCCTCCTCGCTCTCTCTCTTACTCTCTCTCTCTCCAATCTTCCTCTCTCTCCTCTCTCTTCTCTTCTCTCTCTCTCTTCCCTCTCTCTCTCTCCCCCCTTCCCCCCCCCCGCAGCGATCTGTCCCCCCCCTCCCCTATCTCTCTCCTATCTCCGTCATCTTCGTCTCTCGTCTCTTAATACCCTCCCTCTCTCCTCTCCCTCCCTCCTCCCTCCCCTCTCTCCTCTCTCCCCTTTCTGCCCGCAATCCCTCTCCGTCTCGTCTCTCCCCTCCCTCTGCCCCTAACTCTCTCTCTCGGATGTCTCCCACGCCCTTTCGTCCTTCTTCTTCTCCACTTCTCTCTCCCTCCTCGCGTCGGGGGCTTTTCTCCTTGCCCTCATTCTCCCCTCCCTCCCTCCTCTCTCTCTCTCAATGTCCATCTCCTCCCCTCCCTCCCCGCTTCCTTCTCTATCTCTCCTTCCTCCCTCCCTCTTCCCTCCCTCTCTCTTCTCGTCCTCCCTCTCTCTCTCTCTCTTCCTCTTCTCTCTCTCTCTCTCGGGCCCTTGTCTCCCTCCATTCCCTCCCCTCTCTCCCTCTCTCTTCTCTGTCTCTCTCTCTCTCCTCCCTCTCTCGCTCCATCTCGCTCCCTCCCTCCCCTCCCCCCGCTCTCCCTCTCTCCCTCGTCTCTTCTCTCTCTCTCTCTCTCTCTCTCTCTCTTTCTCTTCTCTCCCATCTCTCTCTCTCTCTCTCTCTCTCTCTCTCTATCTCTCCCATCTCTCACCCTTCCTCGAAACCCGCCCTTCAGGTTCCTTTCGGTGAAGATGTGAAGACCCAGCGAGGCGTTGGCGGTCAGTGCCGCCGCGGACTTCAGCATGGTCACTGGTCTCTTGCATCCGGTTCCCGCAGGCCACCACGGCCAGGTGAATGGGGCCCCCGGCCACTGCTGCTCTTCTTCCTGGCCGTCCTGTGGGGGCGGTGGGGGGGGGGGGGGGGGGTGCACCATGCACGTGGCGCGCGAAAACACACAACAAACACCACACACACACACACACACACCTGTGCGCAAGCTCTCTCAATCACGCGCACTCGTACACACGCACGCACTCACCCACGTGCACACACACATACGTGTGCGAGTATGCACACACGCACGCGCGCGCGCACGCAAACACACACACGCGCGGCGCGCGCGCGTGCGCACGCATGCACGTATATATACACACATATACACACACACGCGCGCGCGGCGCGCACACACACACACACACACACACACACACACACACACACGATGCAACACAACACACACACGTACACATTCGCACGTGCGCACGCGCGCACCGCGCGCACGCGCGCGCGTGCACACAACACACACCACACACACACACACACACACACACACACACACACACACACACAGGTGTGTACCTTTCCTTTATTGATAGGACGGGGGCGGGGCGGGGGGTGGGGTGGGGGGGGGGGGGGTCACGGTTCTACGCCATGAAATAGTCAATACACGACACGCTAGTCTACCACTGCCGCCGATCCTTGAAGTGTGCCGAGGGTTTGTTTCGTATCTTTATCATTATTGCTATTATTACTAACATTAGTATCATTATTATAATTGTTATTATTGTTGTTGTTATAATTCCTATTATCATATTTACTATTATTATCATCATCATCATTATTGTTATCATCATTATAGTGATAGTGGCAGTAATCCTCTCTTTGTCATTATCATTTCACAAGTATCATCATGATCATTATTTATTATTATATTATCATTATTATTATCGTTGTTGTTGTTGTTGTTTTTGTTGTTTTCCTTTTTGTTGTTGTTGTTGTTTTCCTTTTTGTTGATATTATTATCATTATTATCATCAGTCATCATCCTCATCATCACTGTTATAATTAATAGAATTATTATCATCAGGGGTCAGGATCAGGGCTTGTACGTTTGCTGGCCGAACGTTGCTTGGTATAATATAAGATCATCATTACAGTGGTAGTGGTGGTGCTCCTCTCTTTGTCATTATTATTTTACTATCATATCATTTTACTACAAATAACTCTATATAACTATATATATATATATATATATATATATATATCAAAAATACTGACTAAACCGCCTAATAAAATCTGAAAGTGCTCAACCCTTTGGGGAGCAACAATCTGTAAAAAATAGGATGATAAAAGGAAGTTTTAAAAACCAACAGATCTGTTTCGAGCCAGCGCTCTCGTCAGGATGGTTTTTGGGGCGCCTACTGCCGGTGGTTATATGGCCTGATGTCACATTCCATGTTTGCACGTGTGCGATTTGGGGGTTGTGGCTGCGGGTTGGCTGGCCACGTATTGTTCTTGTTTTTTTTTTGGGGTTGTTTACAGTTCAGGGTGCGTTTGCTGACAACAATTTCCATTTGTTTCCTGCAGGTTGTTTACTACTTCTACTTTAGTGTTTAGGGTTGCTAAGTATGGTTTTGCATAGTATTAAACCATTTTTCTGTTGAACACAGGTTGCATCTTTTTGAAATGTTGTTGTATGGGTGATGCCCTTTTTATGATTTCCCAGATATGTTGTTATGTTTATTTTTTTTGTCTTTAAGTCTCCAAATATATTGCTCAGTTCTGTTTGGTTTTTTTGTATTTTTTCTTTGTTGAATGACTGTTTATGGTTGGCGTATCTGGGTTTTGAAGTGATTTTCAGTGATCCCTATGTATGTTTCTTTTTCATTTTCTGATGTCACAGTGGCTTGGTATACAATGTGTTATAGAGGCATTTGTTGCTTAAGGGACACTGTTCTTTTTTAGCACACATTGCAGGATTTCCTTTCTTCACCCTTCTTTGCTGTGTTGCTTTTCATTTTGTGGTGGATGAATCAATTATATTTTTTTTAAGGTTAGGCATGCATGAATATGATAGTTTGATGGTGTTCTTGTTGAATATTTTGGACAATTTGTGTTCTTTTGGGAAAGATGCTGTCAAAATTTTGAAAAATTCTTTTCCTACGTTTTGTTTTTACTCGTCCATCATATGGAGGTTGTACCATGTGATTTTTCCTTTTCCTGCTTTCTTTGTTTTTGGTTATGTTGTTATCTGGGTTGTATTGTAGTTTGTAGCTGTAACCCACTTTTTTGCAATGCCTCTTGGTATTCTGCTGCTGCATTGTTGAATACTCTTTCATTATGTGACAGATTAGATAATCTCTTGTTTATGCCATTGGGTATGGTTTTTTAGTATAGATGGTGGGTGGTTGCTATTGATGTTTACATAAATGGGTGTGTCATTAGGTTTCTTGTATGGTTTATATATGTGGTTGTTGAGGTCAAGTGTTATGTCTAAGTAGTTCACTACCTTTTTGTTTGCTTCGATGGTGATTTTTAAGTTATGGTTTTGGAAAATTTTGCATAGTTCTTTTTTCTTGTTTTCAATGGTTCTTGGATTGTTGTTTTAGCGCGGCGAGGCCGTCGTCTCTGTACAGTCCGACTTGTTTTTCCGAGTTGCTTTTGGATGTTGGATAGTATAAACAGTCCGACTAGTTCACATGTTTCGGCACCGTCATACGATCCCATGGTCACATCAAATGTTGAGTTTTTATTTGTTTTCTTGATCCATGTATCATTTCTGCTGTAGAGTAAAGTTTTCTTGGTGTGAAAAATGATTTCCATTTCTGACCCTGGCATTGCAAAAAAAGTGGTTACAGCTACAAACTACAATACAACCCAGATAACAACATAACCAAAAACAAAGAAAGCAGGAAAAGGAAAATCACATGGTACAACCCTCCATATGATGGACGAGTAAAAACAACGTAGGAAAAGAATTTTTCAAAATTTTTGACAGCATCTTTCCCAAAGAAACACAAATTGTCCAAAATATTCAACAAGAACACCATCAAACTATCATATTCATGCATGCCTAACCTTAAAAATATAATTGATTCATCCAACAAAATGAAAAGCAACACAGCAAAGAGGGGTGAAGAAAGGAAATCCTGCAATTGTGCTAAAAAAGAACAGTGTCCCTTAAGCAACAAATGCCTCTATAACAACATTGTATACCAAGCCACTGTGACATCAGAAAATGAAAAAGAAACATACATAGGGATCACTGAAAATCACTTCAAAACCAGATACGCAAACCATAAACAGTCATTCAACAAAGAAAAATACAAAACCAAACAGAACTGAGCAAATATATTTGGAGACTTAAAGACAAAAATAAACTATAACATATCCTGGAAAATCATAAAAAGGGGCATCACCATACAACAACATTTCAAAAAGATGCAACCTATGTTCAACAGAAAAATGGTTAATACTATGCAAACCATACTTAGCAACCCTAAACACTAAAGTAGAAATAGTAAACAACTGCAGGCACAAATGGAAATCGTTGTCAGCAAACGCACCCTGAACTGTAAACAACCCAAAAAAAACGAACAATACGTGCAGCCAACCCGCACGTGCAAACAGTGACATCAGGCCATATAACACCGGCAGTAGGCGCCCCAAAACCATCCTGACGAGAGCGCTGGCTCGAAACAGATCTGTTGGTTTTTAAAACTTTTATCATCGTATTTTTAAACAAATATATATATATATATATATATATATATATATATATATATATATATATATACACACATACATACATATATCTCTCAGTTCGATTCCTTCATGTCTTATGTTAGGTTTTCATTCTTCAAATCCATGTTGGAAATGCATTAATAGTTCAAGATCTTCAATGTTGGGTTAGAATTAATCTTTGGTCACGTTTCATGTTGAACCGGGTTTCAGATGCATAGACAGGGCAGATAGATGACTCTTCTTCATTTTGGCCCCTGTCACTCTAATCCACTCATTTTCAGTCAATCAAAGACAAGGATTCTTTGCAAGTTCAGTGGCAGTCGGAGAATCGTGTCGCTTGTTTTTGCCCACTATATATTTTAGTACCGATATCTTGAATAATTTTGGTGAGCTACTTCCGACCCTTGATTAATTAAGAATTAACGAATTGAAAATTAACCTACTATCTTTAAACAATAGAGTTCTTTTTAGGGAGAGAGGAAGAAGAGTAATTGATAGTACCCGGCGATACGAACTTGTAATTCCACAAAGCGAATAACAAAACATAAGCAAGCATGCAAGAGCCATCACTGCCGCCGACGCTGTCTCGTTCTCTGATAATTCCCCAGAGGTGTTTCTTGCCGTCTATTTTAAGCCCAGGTCCGAGCACGCTGGGATATCAAGACGTGCGTTTGCCGCTGCGGCAGTTACGCGGACAATTAAAGCGACAGTGAAGTCTGAACTCTCTATCGAGCAAAATAACCCGTAGGAAAGAAAAGAATTGTTTGACAGTGTTGCTTCGTTTGAAATCTGGAAATGACAAATTATCCACATATATCAACGTGTATCCTAGGCTGTTGAGAGGAAGACCAAATTGTGATTTTCAGTACTTTCAGGTTGAGTTTCTCCAAGAACTCATTTCTATTTCTGCATATTGTGTGTGTGTGTGTGTGTGTGTGTGTGTGTGTTGTGTGTGTGTGTGTGTGTGTGTGTGTGTGTGTGCGTGTGGTGGGGGGAGGGGGGGACCACACTTTTTTTTTCTAAATTTGGCTTCAATTTTGTTGTTGTTGTTGTTGTTGTCATTTAGACTCCATCGTTGTAGCATTTCAGGTTCTGACAACAGATTGCATGCAGATTAGAAACAGAAACGATTATTCTTGAAACCAACAGAGCAACAGACCTGAAACTGTCAGTCTTATACATAACAGCCATCTTTTATAATCGATGTTGTTGCCGTTTTCTTGCCAGTCTCACGTCAGAGCAGTTTGTGCACACATGGGCTTGCAGGGAGGTATGATTCATCTCCATTACTTCACGATCGATCCTTCCCGGCGTGAATCAACACTCCCGGAGATGAAAGTTATTAGCTTGTATTAATTGGTCAAACCCCTGCGCTATCGCAAAAGACGGGTCCGTTTCTTGATCGCTCGTTAAGCCAGCCAGCCAGCCGAGGAGAGGTGGGGAGAGGTGTGTGTGAGTGTGTGTGTGTGTGGTGTAGGGTGGGGGTGGGGGTATTGCACGTGCAAGAGACTACATAGGCCATCCCTGTGCTACATACTCACGCCGAGTGTAGACCCCCCCCCCCCCCCCCCCCCCCCCCCCCCCCCCCCAGAGAAGGTTTGGCCTCAGAGAAATGATGCTTGGCCTGCTACCTTCTCACAATGCCACATTTCTCTGCCTCCTCCTACCCCCCCCCCCCCCCTCTCCCCTCCCCCCCCCCCCCCCCCCCCCCCCCCCCCCCGCTCCACCTCCCCCCAACTGCCTTCCCCATCTTTCCCCCTCAGATCCCATACCCTCCATCTCTCTCTCTCTCTCTCTGTCTCTCACTCACTCTCTCTGCCATCTTGGTTTTTCTGTCCTCCATAGCCCCTGTCCGTCCTCGAGTCCATCGCTTCCACTGGTCCTCTGCTCCATTGGTCCCGCTGGTCCTGTGGTCCATGTTCCTGTCTGTCCTCTACTCCACTGCTGTCGTCACACACACACACACACACACACACACACACACACACACACACACACGCACGCACGCACACACACATACGCACGCACGCATGCACACACACACACACACACACACACACACACACACACACACACACACACACACACGCACGCAACTGCTAAAACTCGTGTTTCAGAAATAGTGAATGAAAGACAAATGGCCCGTTTGCTTTATTCACTTACACACAAGTTACAAATACAAAATTGATTTGTAGGCATTTCAATATTGTTTCTCACAATAGGGTATGATTCTCTTCAGAATCATTCTTACCAGAAGTTACCATGCATGAATTGTGAATATTACAGGTTTGTAGTATTTAATGTCTGTAAAAAAAAAAATCTACCTTGTTTCTGAACCGAAACAACAATTGGTTGTTTCCGCATTTTTTGGCATTTAATCACTACACCAGCAGTTCTGAAAAGTCATGAAGGATAATGATGGAATTCTCAGGCATAATTTTAACATTTGGTTCAAACTGCATCCAAGACAACCGCTATTTTCTCGTTCAAAACAAAGCATACTGAAGTTTGAATTGTCAATGATGCGTTGACGTAATAAGTGTCATCTGATGTCGGGTGGCTGAATATTTCGGCTTTTTTCTTACCATTCTGTCAAATTTCTGCTGGCATCTGCCAAAACAGCATTGTTAACTCTGCGAAACATTTCTGCAATGGCTTCAGCCGTTTCAAAGGCACTTGGAAGAGAACTGCCATTGAATTTTATTGGATGTGCTGGTGATCCCGTTTCTCATTTGTCTTCATTGCTCACAAATTGTCGCCCATACCGTTACGAACTTTTATTTCAGAATACCTGAATGCATTCCAGCTCATGGGGCTTGCATCTTCTATAACTCTATCTCTATGTTTTCTGGTGGTTTTCATGCCTTTATGTTTGCTGACTGATTCTGCCAGGAGACCCTTTTTTGGGAATCATGTCGGTCCCAAGCCCGGATAAAGGAGGAGGGTTGGGCGTGGGGCCAGCTACCCTACCCCGTAAAACAAACCACAGCTACAAAAACGCCAACCAAGAATCAAATCAACACCTCAGCCCTGGGAAGGGATGGGTCTTCGACAAGAAGATCTATGACGCCATGTGGAGAAAGCCTGAAATCTAAGGAAGCCACAAGGCCGACCGCCTTTCTTTCAACCAGGGCAGCCAGCATCGGAATATGGAACGTCAGGACCATGTATGGCACAGGAAAGACATTCCGTGTTGGTCAGAGATGAAGAACTACAACCTAACCCTGCTTGGAGTCAGTGAAACCCGCTGGACACAGTCTGGACTGAAACATGCTGCTGTACTCGGGGACATATAAGAAGGACAATGCTCCCCGTACTCAAATAGTCGCACTGATGTTATCTAAAACAGCTCAGAGAGCGCTTATTGAGTGGGAAGCTCATGGCCCAAGATTCATCAAGGCATCCTTCTGAGCCAAGAAGAAGAACAACAACATGAATGTGAAACAATGCTATGCGCCTACATATGACAGCGAGGAAACTGGCAAGGACCAGTTCTATAACGGACTGCAGTCCATCGTAGAGAAGTACCCCGAGAGAGATCTCTCCATCCTGATGGGGGACTTTAACGCCAAGATCGGAAAGGACAACACTGGGTAGGTGTGACGTCAACGTAAATTATGACGTCAACTTAAAATGACATAGGTAACTACATGACGAAAAATAATAATTTTTGACAAAAGAAAAGAGCAAGAACAAAAACGGCCGAGGCTTAGGTGAGTAGCCTACTTTATTTTGTTTTAACCGTCGTTTTCTCCGTATTGATACTATGTGGAGAGGCTGACTTTCAAGTCAGTAGTACGTCGATGTTCACTGTGTATGTGCGATATTTCTGATGACGGTACCAGCGAAATATGTACCAGGAAATGTATTTATTATTTTAAAAAATGTTGTGAATGCTGTGTCGCCGAGTGACTTAAAACTCCTGCAAGAATATTTATGTGTTCTAATTGTATCTCCTCATGTGTGTCGGTGGGTTGAGTTTATTGATGTGAACATTGTAAGATCAATACACGGAGAAGCTAAATTTTGTTTTAGATCAACAATACGTCGAATCGAAGTTTATTGTGTTCTGTTCTGGACTTTGCTGAAATCGTGTTGTCCGGGGATTCAATATTGATTGCTGTGCCTTGTGAATCTGCGGTTTTTCTTCTATGGACTGCTGTGCTTTGTGAATCTGTGGTTCTTCTGCTATGGATTACTGTGCCTTGTGAATCTGCAATTCTCCTTCTGATAGTTCGACGCGATTTATTGTGCTTGTTGTGTGGAGACCCTGTTTCTTCTTCTTCATCGCTTGTGTTTGTGAACGGCTGGGTTTATCATGTGGGGACCTTAGTTATCCTTCTTGGTCTTCTTTTAGTGCTGTAGACTGTGGCTTGGGTACTGTGGAACCGAGTGCGTTGACTGTATATGTGAGACACTGTGGACGGCGCCGGCGAGATCTGTGAGTGATATTAAGATACGTAATATGATACGCTGATATCTGATGATTGAAGTGTCTTATGTATTGATGTCTTAATTGACGTGAATTGATCTGTATACTATGTAGTAGCATGTATTGATTTTGTAACAATTCATATTGATGGTTCAGGCAGCATATAAAGAAAGAAAAATCTAATTCGTGTGTTGCCTGGCTATCCATGTTCGTATGGTGTGGGTGTGTGTAGGGGGGAAATCGTACACTCATCCAAACTTTGAGAGCGAGAGTCAGACAACAAAACACGCACCGCACACCATCCGTAACAGTAGGAGACCATCATGGGAAGCCATTGGTTGGAGGACATGAACGAAAACGGTGAACGACTGGCAGACCTATGTGCACTCAACAACTTTGTCATCGGTGGCAGTGTTTTCCCCCACAAGAACATTCACAAGGCCACCTGCGTTTCACCAGATCGCACAACAGAAAACCAGATCGACCACATCTGCATCAACAAGAAATTCAGAAGATCCATGGAGGATGTGAGGGCAAAGAGAGGAGCAGACGTGGCTTCAGACCACCACCTCATTGTGGCCAGGCTTAAATTGAAGTTGAAGAAGAATTGGATGTCGGCACAAGCAGCACGACACAATTATGACACAGCTGTCCTGAGAAATACTAACAAGATCTAAGAATATAGAACAACTCTAGGCAACAAGTTTCAAGTACTGCAAGAACTGCTAGAAGAGGAAGACAGTATACTAGAGGACAAGTGGAAGGAGATCAAGGAGGCAGTAACATCGACATGCCAGGAAGTGCTTGGCCACAATAAGCACCAACACAAGGAATGGATCTCGGCAGACAGCCTATGCAAGATCCAACAGAGAAAAGAGAAGAAAGCAGCAATCAGCAACAGCCGAACAAGAGCAGAGAAGACCAAAGCACAAGCAGAACACACTGATGCAAACAAACAAGCAAAGAAGAGCATCAGAAGAGACAAGAGGAAATATGTAGGTGACCTAGCAACAGATGCCAAACAAGCAGCAAAACAGGGAAACATGAAAGGACTGTATGACACCACCAAGAAGCTGGCAGGAAAATACAGGAGGCCAGAACAACCGGTAAAAGACAGAGAGGGAAGGCAACTCACAGGAGAAGAGTAGTAGAAGAACAGACGTGTTGAGCACTTCGAGGAGCTCTTGAACAGACCATCGCCAGAGAACCGTCCAGACATCGAAGAGGCTGACTCAGACCTGCCCATAGACTGCGGGACACCAACCAAAGAAGAAATTGGGAGGGCCATCAAACAGTTGAAGAACGGAAAGGCGGCAGGACCTGACAAAATCCCTGCAGAGGTGCTGAAGACAGACATAGAGACCACGGTAGAGATGCTCTGGCCTCTCTTGAAGCAGACTGGAAGGAGGGATACTTTATCAAGATTCCCAAGAAAGGCGACCTTAGCTACTGCACGAACTACAGAGTAATCACAATACTGTCAGAGCCAGGAAAGGTTTTCAACAGAGTCATTTTGAACAGGCTAAATGATCCCGTTGACGCTCAACTCCGCGACCAGCAGGCTGGCTTTCACAAGGATCGATCCTGCGCAGACCAGATCGCAACGCTGCGCATCATTGTTGAGCAATCGAATGGGTGGAACTCATCCCTGTATGTCAAACTTTATCGACTACGAGAAAGCCTTTGACAGCGTAGACCGAGACACACTGTGGAAGCTTTTCCAACAATACAGTGTGCCAGTCAAGATCAACACCATCATCAGAAACTCGTATGAGGCTCTGACCTGCAGAGTCGTCCATGGAGGGCATCTCACGAAGGCATTCGAAGTGAAGACTGGTGTCAAACAAGGTTGCCTGCTTTCACCATTTCTATTTTTACTGGCAATCGACTAGATCATGAAGACCTCAACAGATCAGAGAAGACTTCGGATCCAGTGGACACCCTGGACGCAGCTTGACGATTTGGACTTCGCCGACGAACTGGCACTACTCTCGCACACTCAACAGCAGATGCAAGAGAAGACAAGCAATGTAGCCACCACATCAGCTCAAGTAGGGCTCAGCATCCGTAAAGGCAAGAGCAAGATTTTCAAGGCCAACACTGTCAGCAACAACTCAATCATCCTGGACAGCGAGATGCTAGAGGAAGTAGAAGTCTTTACCTACCTGGGCAGTGTCATCGACAAGCAGGGGGGCACAGATGCCGATGTCAGAGCAAGGATCGGAAAGGCCAGGGCAGCGTTCGTACAGCTACAAACATCTGGAGCTCCAAGGAACTGTCAGTCAACACCAAAGACAGGCTCTTCAACGCCAACATCGAGGCATTCTATTGTACGGAGCAGAGACCTGGAGAACTACAGTAGCCACCCAAGAAAAGTGCAGGTATTCATCAACAACTGCCTGTGCAAGATTCTCTGCAAACGGTGGCCAGACACCATCAACAACAACGAGCCCTGGGAGAGAACAAACCAGCTGCCTGCAGAATAGGAAATCAAGAAACGACGCTGGGCTGGATTTGACATACGATGCGGAAGCCTGCAAGCAACATCACCAGACAAGCCCTAACATGGAACCCCCCAAGAAAAACGAAAAAGAGGTTGGCCAAGGAACACCTGGCGCAGGGACCTGGAAGCAGACATCAGGAACATGGGGATGACTTGGAATCAGCTGGAGAAAGAGCCCAGGACAGAGATGCCTGCAGGTCCTTGGTGGGCGGCCCTGTACCCGGGGGGAGGTGGGGGGGGGGGGGCGGTAATAGGCGATGATGATGATGATGATGATGATGATGATGATGACGATGGTGATGATGATGATGATGATGTTTGCTGACAGACCTTTTTCCTGATTAATGTTTCAGATCTACTTGTCTTTTCATTATTTGCACTTTCACATATTTTGTTCTCTGCCACTGTCAAGAGAAAGCTGCAAAATTGTTCGTGAATAGTCTTTTTTTTTTCTTTTGCTTTTTGTTACTGAATGCTCAGTTTTTATGTTCAAAGGAGGTTTAATTTTTTAATTGATCGTCCTTAAGTTTTTTTTTATTTTAGACTCGTGTCAATTGTAGACCTTCTTTTAAAACCATTCATATTCTTTCAGGAATATGGTCTAATGGCAATAAAACATCTTCCGTTTTCCATAAACAGTTTTGGCAGTAGTGACGGAGATGCAAATGTCAGATCTATGGCTGAAGGTCTGTGAGCTGGTGTGTCAGGTAAACGGATAATGTCTCCGTTACTTAACAAATAGCAGTCAGAATCATCAACATCATTTGATAATCTCTCGCCAGAGTCGCTTACACAATCATTGTCCTAGCATGGCGTGCGCGCATCACAATGGCCACCAATAATCTGTCTACCTTGTTGAACATGAAAGGTTTTCTGTCATTCTGAATTGTCATGATCCAGGTCCTTTGGGAGATATACTGCAGTAATATCAAATTCAAGGATGATGGAAAAGGTTACCATGACAGCACAAGATAGATCAGTCACTGATGATGTCCGTAAACAGTGGTCCAGGTCTCCACAGACGGCAGCCTGAACACGGTCACAAGAACCTCCATGAAACGGAGAGTTGTAGCCACTAGAAACTAAGGGCAAATTACAGCTGCTCATATCTAAAGATTTTAGCACTGAATTGTGAAAATGTGAAAAGTCAAGAACTGATTTAAGCATGAATTTTTCTGGT
>JADBJO010003011.1:158957-171457 GCA_016801955.1 Conus betulinus | reverse complement strand
ACTCAGGAGGAGGTTTTTTTTACCTTTTTCCTTTTTTTTTTTTTTTTTTTTTTTTTGTTTTGTTTCGTTTTGAGGTAACACACTTTTGAACTTAATAGGGGCACCAAAAATCCGCGTGAAAAAGTCCTCAGCGGGATGCTCCGATTCGAGTGAGAGTGATGCCGACGCACTGTCGTCTGCCTCTCGTCTGTCCAGCCGTCGGCAAGCACATGCAGCGCTGAGGACTCACCCCACCATGCACAACGTTCAAGGAATGTGCACACATCAAACACACCAGGATACCGCTAAGTATGGCTCACCAACTATGTCAATTGTTTTTTTTTTTCGAATACATTTTGGGGAGGGAGATGCTTTTCCTGTTATGTAATGTCATTAAAAGAATGCGTGTGTGTGTGTGTGTGTGTGTGTGTGTGTGTGTGTGTGTGTGTGTGTGAGTGAGAGAGAGATTGGTGAGTGCGTGTGAGCGCGTGAGCGCGTGCGTGCGTGCATATGTGAGTGCGCGTATGCGGGTGCGTGTGTGTGTGTGTGTGTGTGTGTGTGTGTGTGTGTGTGTGTGTGTGTGTGTGTGTGTGTGTGTGTGTGTGAGTGGTCGCGTGTCTCGGTGAGTGCGTGCGTGCGTACGCGCGCGAGCGCGCGCGCGCGCGCGCGCGCGCGTGTGTATGTGTGTGTGTGTGTGTGTGTGTGTGTGTGTGTGTGTGTGTGTGTGTGTCTATTAGCTTGCTTGTTTGTTTGTTGAGGTCGAAAGTTACAGTTTCATAGCCGTTAGGCGGTAGGGGCAGACAACAATCCGAAGCTTACCGTCTCTGAGATACACCACATCCCCCTCCCTCCGCCCTTTCTTCTTTTTTTTTTTTTTTTTTTTTTTTTTTTTTGCTGCCCCATCTTCTGTGCCACCTCTAGGGCAGTGCGCGCTCGCCGCTCATTCCGACATCCCGTCCAAAGCCATAGCCCAGACCGGACCGGACCGGACCGGACCGGACCGCCGCAGCCCCGGCACCGGCAATCCACAGGGAGCAGTCAATGTCACGTCGTCAAGAGGCAACCCAGTGGAGGAGACACTGTATTGCTGCCGAGTCACTCCGGTGGTGGTCCGTGATACTTGCTTCTGAAGGATCATACGCAGGACACCACATAGAGAGACAACATTCAAGACACCAGGACAGACAACACTCAGGACACCAGGACAGACAACACTCAGGACACCAGGACAGACAACACTCAGGACACCAGGACAGACAACACTCAGGACACCAGGACAGACAACACTCAGGACACCAGGACAGACAACACTCAGGACACAAGGACAGACAACACTCAGGACACAAGGACAGACAACACTCAGGACATCAGGACAGACAACACTCAGGACACAGGACAGACAACACTCAGGACACAAGGACAGACAACACTCAGGACACCAGGACAGACAACACTCAGGACATCAGGACAGACAACACTCAGGACACAAGGACAGACAACACTCAAGACACCAGGACAGACAACACTCAGGACACAAGGACAGACAACACTCAAGACACAAGGACAGACAACACTCAGGACACCACATAGACAACACTCAGGACACCAGGACAGACAACACTCAGGACACCAGGACAGACAACACTCAGGACACCAGGACAGACCACACTCAGGACAATGGAAATGAAGAACGAGCGATCACTTCTCTCGTCAAATTTGGTGCAAGATGGGCGTTGAAAAAAATGAACGTTGGCTTTTGTTTGTTTGCTTGTTTGTTTGTTTTAGGTTGTTGTGAGTTTGATTGCCTGTGTTAGAAAAAAAAAAAAGTCCGTTATCAAATGGGTAGAGCAACAGCCTGTGTTTCAACGTCCATCTTACGCCGAATTTGAAGAGATGTTGCCTGAGTGTGCTTCTCTTGCTTGAAGAACACCTAAGAGGTCGAAACGCGTCAAAGTTTGTCTTGTGATTCGTGTTTTTTTTTGTTGTTGTTTTTGTTGTTTTTGTTTTTTTTTTCGTGTTTGGCAGATATAGTACTTAAACTCTACTTGTTAATATCAACACGTTTTGGAGCTACTCGTCTCTCGTAACACTTGCAGTGTGTAGCAGCAGCTTGACTTCGCCGCCAGCAATACATCATGTACATCGTAAAGTCACATCAGTATAGGACATCACATTATGTACGTCGTAATATCACTTCAATATAAGACATTACATCATATACATCGTAACGTCACATCAGTATAAGACATTACATCATGTACGTCGTAATATCACTTCAATAGAAGACATTATATTATTTACATCGTAACGTCACATCAATATAAGACATTACATCATGTACATCGTAACGTCACATCAAAAGAAGACATCACATCATGTACATCGTAACGTCACATCTATAAGACATTACATCATGTACATTGTAACGTCACATCTATAAGACATTACATCATGTACATCGTGACGTCACATCTGTAAGACATTACATCATGTATATCGTGACGTCACATCAATAGAAGACACTACATCATGGACATCGTAACGTCACATCAATAGAAGACATTACATCATGTACATCGTAACGTCACATCAATAGAAGACATTACAGTGAGGAAACACAGTTCGCTGCGAGGTGGCATGGCAGAAGACACCAAGGGAGAGTGGCAGCTCTCCTTAGAGGGACACTGATGTGAGAGGTCGGTGTCAAGCGGCGCAGCGAACCTTCCAGCCATAAGGGGTGTCGGCGGGTCTAGCCTGTGTCGCCGGGGGACGACTCCTGGAGATGTGGGACGATTGGCGATGGAGCGCGGCGATTACCGATGCTTTTGAGGGTCGGACACGGGGGCGTCCCTCTCGGGGCTGGACTAAAATTACTGCACACTCGGCCATAGTCTGCGTGGTCCATAGAATAGAAGGGACTCGTGGTGCAAGCGCTCCAGCGACTTTCGTCCTGCTCCCTCTTTGAGGAGGCTTCACGCGGCACTGGACCATCGCCACCCGAGCTTGAAGAAGACCGCCTGGTGGCGCGCCCTGAAGACAGGCCTTCTGATGGGGGGGGGGGGGAGGGGGGGAGGGAGTGGGGAGTTGAGGCAATTGAAACCGACGCCCGCCGTCGGCCGATCAGCATCACGAAGTAAACCAGAATTCACACGGAACCAGAACTGAGAGAGCGACAGACGACATCCCTGCATTGAACCAGACAACACTACTGCCAACGACAACAACTGCTACAACACTACTGCCAACGACAACTGCTACAACACTACTGCCAACGACAACTGCTACAACACTACTGCCAACGACAACTGCTACAACACTACTGCACTACTGCCAACGACAACTGCTACAACACTACTGCCAACGACAACAACTGCTACAACACTACTACTGCCAATGACAACTGCTACAACACTACTGCCAACGACAACAACTGCTAAAACACTACAGCCAACGACAACAACTGCTCCAACACTACTGCTGCCAACGACAACAACGGCTACAACACTACAGCCAACGACAACAACGGCTACAACACTACTGCCAACGACAACAACGGCTACACACACTACAGCCAACGACAACGACAACAACGGCTACAACACTACTGCCAACGACAACAACGGCTACAACACTACTGCCAACGACAACAACGGCTACGAAATTTGCAGACCTCAGTCTGCGGGTATATCTTGTCCTTGAAGGCCTCTGGCAACAGGACGTTAAACTCACCCGTTGGCGTGTGAGGAGAGAAAGAGATGACAGTGGGGCTGCTGAGAACAGATCATTGCTTTCTGATGTGTGACAGGCACAGACCACGAGGAGAGGAAGAGATGACAGTGAGGCCGATGAGAACAGATCGTTGCTTTCTGATGTGTGACAGGCACAGACCACGAGGAGAGGAAGAGATGACAGTGGGGCCGATGAGAACAGATCATTGCTTTCTGACGTGTGACAGGCACAGACCACGAGGAGAGAAAGAGATGACAGTGGGGCCGGTGAGAAACAGATCATTGCTTTCTGACGTGTGACAGGCACAGACCACGAGGAGAGAAAGAGATGACAGTGGGGCCGGTGAGAACAGATCGTTGCTTTCTGACGTGTGACAGGCACATACCACGAGGAGAGAAAGAGATGACAGTGGGGCTGCTGAGAACAGATCGTTGCTTTCTGATGTGTGACAGGCACAGACCACGAGGAGAGAAAGAGATGACAGTGGGGCTGCTGAGAACAGATCGTTGCTTTCTGACGTGTGACAGGCACAGACCACGAGGAGAGAAAGAGATGACAGTGGGGCTGCTGAGAACAGATCGTTGCTTTCTGACGTGTGACAGGCACAGACCACGAGGAGAGAAAGAGATGACAGTGGGGCTGCTGAGAACAGATCGTTGTTGCTTTCTGACGTGTGACAGGCACAGACCACGAGGAGAGAAAGAGATGACAGTGGGGCTGCTGAGAACAGATCGTTGCTTTCTGACGTGTGACAGGCACAGACCACGAGGAGAGAAAGAGATGACAGTGGGGCTGCTGAGAACAGATCGTTGCTTTCTGACGTGTGACAGGCACAGACCACGAGAGAGAAAAAGAGATGACAGTGGGGCTGCTGAGAACAGATCGTTGCTTTCTGACGTGTGACAGGCACAGACCACGAGGAGAGAAAGAGATGACAGTGGGGCTGCTGAGAACAGATCGTTGCTTTCTGACGTGTGACAGGCACAGACCACGAGGAGAGAAAGAGAGATGACAGTGGGGCTGCTGAGAACACAGATCGTTGCTTTCTGACGTGTGACAGGCACAGACCACGAGGAGAGAAAGAGATGACAGTGGGGCTGCTGAGAACAGATCGTTGCTTTCTGACGTGTGACAGGCACAGACCACGAGGAGAGAAAGAGATGACAGTGGGGCTGCTGAGAACAGATCGTTTTCTGCTTTCTGACGTGTGACGTGTGACAGGCACAGACCACGAGGAGAGAAAGAGATGACAGTGGGGCTGCTGAGAACAGATCGTTGCTTTCTGACGTGTGACAGGCACAGACCACGAGGAGAGAGATAGAGATGACAGTGGGGCCGGTGAGAACAGATCGTTGCTTTCTGACGTGTGACAGGCACAAACCACGAGGAGAGAAGAGAGATGACACAGTGGGCTGCTGAGAAAAGATCGTTGCTTTCTGACGTGTGACAGGCACAGACCACGAGGAGAGAAAGAGATGACAGTGGGGCTGCTGAGAACAGATCGTTGCTTTCTGACGTGTGACAGGCACAGACCACGAGGAGAGAAAGAGATGACAGTGGGGCTGCTGAGAACAGATCGTTGCTTTCTGACGTGTGACAGGCACAGACCACGAGGAGAGAAAGAGATGACAGTGGGGCCGGTGAGAACAGATCGTTGCTTTCTGACGTGTGACAGGCACAGACCACGAGGAGAGAAAGAGATGACAGTGGGGCTGCTGAGAACAGATCATTGCTTTCTGATGTGTGACAGGCACAGACCACGAGGAGAGAAAGAGATGACAGTGAGGCCGGTGAGAACAGATCATTGCTTTCTGATGTGTGACAGGCACAGACCACGAGGAGAGATAGAGATGACAGTGAGGCCGGTGAGAACAGATCATTGCTTTCTGATGTGTGACAGGCACAGACCACGAGGAGAGATAGAGATGACAGTGACGCCGGTGAGAACAGATCATTGCTTTCTGACGTGTGACAGACACAGACCACGTGAGGCGGCACTATGAGCGTGCCCTGGGGAAAGAGAAAAGAAAAAAGAAAACTGTTTGAGAAAAAAAAAATACATGTATATCACGTACTTTTTTTTTTTCTTTTTTTTTTTTTTTTTGCTGTCCCAACCTTTGCGCCACCTCAGAGGCAGTGCACACACGCCGCTCATTCCGACACTCTGTCCACAGCCACAGCCTGGTCAGCCCCGCCGCACCCCAGCATCGGCAATCCACAGGGAGCAGTCAATAGTCGTCAAGAGGCAACCCACCGGAGAAGACACTGCGCTGCTGCCGAGTCACTTCGGTGGTGTTCAGTGGCGCCTGTTCTGATCTAACATACGCAGGACACCACCTACTAAGGCCCCCTACTGACGACAATAATTGCTTAGTCGCGGAGCGGGCGTGAGTGAGCTCTCTCTCCCTCCAGAGGGCGCCACCATTTCCGCCCAACGACAGCCCTCATGGACCCGCCGATACCGATGACCCCGACGGAACCAAACCAAGGCCACAGACGTGGAGAAGACATCGAACTGTGGTCACCATGAGAGCAAGGCATGAAGAGCCACAGAATTTGAGACATTTTTTTTTTTCATGCTGATCGATGAGAATGAGGATGATTAAGACGATGCTACGGATTTCCATTTTGGTCTGAGACTACATGACAGGGCTGTAGTCTACGCTTCCTTTCATAATATATCCCGGCGTCAACCAAGCCCGAGAAATACAGGCACCTGCAGTGTGGTCCCGGAAATGTGAGCAACACTCTCACAAACGCATCCATAAGTGGATGAAACTCGACTGTGTAGTCCCAGTCTTCCCGACTGAGTCCGCAGCAAACTCAACTCTGGGTAGGAGCCGGTCGGGGCAGAAAAAAACCCACATGACTCTGATGGGATTCGAACCCACGACCTCCCAGCCGGGAGTCCGCGGCGCTAACCACTTCGCCCCGGCGGCTGCTGGTCGTACTTTATTTCTTAGTATCATTTGCTAAACACATTCTTTATCTGTGTAGAATAGAGCAGAAATCTCCTAAACATAAAGCAGAAGAGTATATTGCCCGAAAACAAAAAAAGTACTGAAAGATTTCGTATCCAGATGGCTCCCATATAAGCCGAAGTTTGCAGATCTAGGACTAATTTTCTTTTTATGAGTGCATGCTGACTTTGTGCATTTTATTGTTATGGAAACGACTCCTGCCCTCTAGAACTGCTATCAGGTTGTTCAACACAGCCCCAGCGGCAGTTGTACAGAACCATTAAAAAAACAGAATCTGTAAATGCTCATAACACACTTCGACTTGCCTTTCCTTCTCTCTCTCTCTCTCTCTCTCTCTCTCTCTCTCTCTCTCTCTCTCTCTAACATGCCTCGAGAATGTGAATTTGTGCTACCAATAGACCCATGTGTTGTTTATGTTCATCTTGATTATTTTTTTTTTTTTCTAATCCTTACTTATTTATGTTGTATTATGTGACTTATCTTGAATAAAGATCCCCACACTGGAAAAAAAAATTAAAAAAACACAAAAACTGCGACAGAGGATAACGTAGAATGCATATTACGTGAAACTACTGCACTTGTTCGTGAACTATGGTTTACTGTTCCCTGTCTCATTTCAGATTTCCATTCATCCCAGTCCAACCGAGGATACGTGTATTTGTTACTGTGCGTCCGTGTGTTTGTTTGACTATATTCAAAATCGAAAAGACTGCGCCAGTCTTGGATAATGGTTAATTCGTGTTTGTTCGTTTCTCCAGTTGTTGTTGCTGTGTAGATGTGTCAGGTATTGGGTCTATGGGCGAGCTTGGAACATCCTTTTTTTTATAAGGTTGGGGAGAGGGGGTGTCTCCTTGTTTGTTGTGTGCGCTGTGTGTTGTCATTCCTGCCAAGCGATTCAGTGTCCTAAGCGGCATTCGTTTAGAGTTATGGGCATCTATCTATTTCATCATGGGAGCAAGAGCTGTCCTACCAAAAGATGTTTTTACACATATTTTCCTTTTGTTTATTCGTATATTAAGTCCTATTTGTCCGAGTTCAATCATGGCATCTTTGACAACTATGTCTCATTGATCAGGAGCATAAAACATAAAAGAAAAATGCAAAATTATAATGGGTAGCCTGAAAATATCGTCTCTTAACTGCCAGGGCCTTGGGAATTTTGGAAAAAGAAGGGATGTGTTTCAACATTTGAGACAAAAGCAATACTCGGTGTATTTTCTGCAGGATACGCATTTTACGAAGAAATTAGAACGCCAGATACGAGCTGAATGGGGATATGAGTGTGTATTTTCTTCCAATAATAGTAGATCAAGGGGAGTAGGTATTTTATTCAGCAATAATTTTGAGTTTAAAATAGAGAAAACAATCAAGGATACGAATGGAAACTAGTTTTGAATACGTTGGGAAAACAGTTAACATTAGTGAATATTTATGGCCCGAATAGAGACGATCCTGCTTTTTTTCAGGATGTACAAAATAAAATAGAAGAACTTGGTAATCCAAATATCATTATTGCTGGTGATTGGAAATTTGGTTCTTAACCCAGCTTTAGATTATGATAACTATAAAAAATATTAACAACGCCAAAGCCAGGGAGGAAGTAATTGAAATGATGTCTAAATTTGAGCTAGTAGATATATGGAGTGAGTTTAATCCAGAAGTTCTCAGATACACTTGGCGAAGATCGAATCCACTCCAACAAAGCCGCCTGGACTATCTAATGGCTTCTGAAAGATTAGTGGGAAACGTGAGTAACTCTGATATTCTTTTTGGATACCGCAGTGACCATTCGCTGGTTTACAGTTGAATTTACCTTTAAAGAGGTAGAAAAAATAAAAGGTCTTTGGAAATTTAATTCAACATTATTAAAAGATTACACATATGTACAGTCCATAAATGATACAATAGAGAATGTTAAAAGTCAATATGCAGCTGTACCATACGACAGAGAAAACTTAAAACAGATATCAAATGATCAAGTTCAGTTTGTAATATCAGATCAGCTATTTCTTGATACGCTGCTGATGGAAATTAGGGCCAAAAACAATTACATATAGTATAAGTAAGAATAAAGACCTGAAAAAGGCTAAACAAACTTTAGAACACGAAAAATATAGTCCCTTGAGAACAATCTGCATCTGAACGAAGCAGACAGAACAGCCTTAAATGAAAAGAAAACCCACTTGACAGAAATTAGGAAGTCTAAAATGGAAGGAATTCTGTTGAGATCAAAAGTAAGGTGGGCACTGCAAGGGGAGAAAATAAATAAGTATTTTTGTTCTCTTGAAAACAGGCATTATGTGAGTAAGCAGATGCTAAAACTTGTGAAGGACGACGGCCACGTTTTATCAGAGACCAATGAAATGTCAGAAGAAAGTAAAAACTTTTTTTCAAGAACTTTATAAAGAACGTGAATCACAAGATATCAGTATGGATAAGTTTAAAGAAACAATACCAACATTAAACAAATCTGAATCTGACAACTAGAGAGGGATTTATAACAAAAGAAGAAGCAACAGAAGCATTAAGAAATATGCAGAATGATAAAAGTCCCGGCACAGATGGATTTACGGTGAACTTTTTCAAATTTTTCTGGAGACAACTAGGGGATTTTATTACTCGTTCTTTAAATGAGAGTTTTTGTAAAGGAGAAATGTCAGTAACACAAAGGGAAGGGGTAATAGTATGTTTACCCAAGGGAGACAAATCTAGGGAATTCATCAATAATTGGAGGCCAATTTCATTGCTAAATGTAACCTACAAAATAGGATCAACATGCATAGCTAACAGAATCAAAACAGTCTTGCCAGAATTGATACATGAAGATCAGACGGGATTCATATCAGGGAGGTATATTGGGGATAACTTGAGAACATTGTATGATATTATATACTATTTGAATCACTAAAATTTACCAGGACTACTAGTTTCCATAGACTTTGAAAAGGCTTTTGATTCAGTTAACTGGAATTACTTGGTAAAAGTCGTCAAATGCTTTGGTTTTGGTGAAGATATTTGTAAATGGATTAGTACTTTTTATAACAACATTAAAACACACGTAATTGTTACGGCAAAAAATGTCCGAAACTTTCCCGGTAAAAAGAGGGTGCCGTCAAGGGGATCCTCTATCACCATATCTATTTGTATTATGTGTAGAGCTATTAGCATGCAAAATCAGGAACGATGAGGAAATTAAGGGAAATAAAATATCAGAAACAGAGTTCAAGGTAAACCAGTTTGCAGACGATACTTTTTTCACTCTACAAGGAGATAAAAAATCTTATGAAAAACTTTTTGATTCATTATCAGAATTGAAAGTATTTCAGGGTTAAACTTAAATTTTGAAAAAACTTGCAATGTATGGTTAGGACAAAAGAAGGACTCGAAAATAGTGTACCTAGTTGAAAAACACATGATGTGGAATCCAAGAAAATTCAAAATTCTTGGAATATGGTTCACAAATGACCTTTCAAAATAATTGAGCTTAATATATCAGATAAGTTTTTCGAAGTGAAAAGGTTGTTCAAAACTTGGACCAAACGGACGTGCACACCATTAGGTAAGGGTTGCAGTCCTAAAATCTCTTATTTTTTCAAAGCTTGTATATCTGTGGTTGTTGCTTCCAAACCCTCCTGATGATGTTATAAAAACAATACAAAAGCATGTGTTTTGATTTTGTCTGGGATGGAAAGCCTGACAAAATTAAACGAAAATATGCAGTACATGATATTGAAAATGGGGGCATAGGATTACCAAATATCTATGCTTTCATGCAAGCACTGAAATTGTCCTGGATAAGAAAATTAATAAATAATGATTCAAAGTGGAAGACCATTTTAGTAACTCAGTGTCCAGAAGTTAACAATATAAAATATTTTTTGGATCAAAAAGATTCTTGTACAGTAAATGCAACAAGTTTTGGAAAGACGTATTTAAGTCATATGACAGTCTGAGCATTCATGTAGATTTAGATAACAACGAAGAAATTATTTCAGAACCTGTTTTTTATAATGATAAATTCAAAGTTAACCATTCCCATTTTTTCTACAAACTATGGGCAGAGAAAGGTATATTCTACGTCGGAGATATGATTGACGAAAATGGCAATTTTTTAAGTTATGAAGCTATGACAACAAAAGGTGGGAAGTCATTTAAATCCTCTACACTATTTTGGATGTGTTCGTGCAGTAAAAGAATATGCAAGGAAAAGAAACATAAAATTTGAAAATAATCATAAGAATGAAAATTGCAAGTTATTGAAAATCATAACAAGTGTCAACAAAGGAGCTAAGATTTACTATAATGTACTTCTCGATAAATTATATGTACTTGATATCAAGCCTTTTGTGAATTGGGAACTCAAGCTACATACCGCAGTAGATTGGGAAACCGTATTGAAAATTGCAAGAAAAATAAAGGAAATAAAATTCAGGTGGTTCCAACTGAAAATTTGTTATAGAATTCTTGTATCCAACATCATACTAAACAGAATGGGCTTGAGGGATAGCAATAGATGCAGTTTTTGTCAAATGGAGAGAGATAGTATACATCATTTTTGTGTGTACTGCACTACTTCACAAGAATTCTGGAAAGAATTAGAAATCTACATAAAAACAAAGTGTGAAAATTGTATTAGATTGTCATTTAATGTTGAGCTGGTTTTGTTTGGAACCGATGAAACATAAAACACAGACCAATCATTTGATCTCATTTTATTGTGGGCGAAATATTTTGTTACAATTGCAGAATTAATAGTGTTAAACCCAGACTGTCAGCTTTTAAAAACTGAACTTAAGCTTAGGTACAGTATAGAAAAACATGCACATATGACAGAAATGCGTTATCATGTCTTTTTGAAAAATTGGCTACCCTATCTTGCCCTGTGTGAAACACTATAAGAATATTCCATTGTCGACATGACACCCTGTAAAAATGTTAAAGACACACACACACACACACACACACACACACACACACACACACAAACAAAACCGAATACACCAATGCTCCTGTAATGTATCGACAAATAGGCAATGAAATTTGTGTGAATAATAATACTTTGTGAACACGAATTATTTTTTTTTTTTTTTTTCTTTTGTTTTGCTTCTGTTTTTTTTTTTTTTTTTTTTTTTTTTTCCTACCCCACCATGCCCCAGGCACCCTGCATCCACCATTTCAGGGGTGTGGTGTAGGGGCTATTGGTTCCCTCCCTTGTTCGTTTTTTTTTTTTTTTTTTTTCTGTTTTCCTTTCATAGCCACTGTTTATATATTATAATTGGTAAATACCCTTGCAACTTTTCAATATTTCACTTGATAACAATTGATATAGTGTAATAAATTTATATTGAAATATACGAATTATGGAACTTTTTATGATCTTGATAGCTCTAGTTAAGTGTTATATTGTAAATGCATTGAATAATGTGTGTATTGATGTAACATGTGTATTGAATGTAAATATAACCTTCATTGCAAGGGAAAAAAAAAAAAAAAAAAAAAGCTGTCCTACTTGTTCGTTGTTTACAGCGCTTCAGTTTCTGCCTGAGGATACGCCCCAAACTGTTTTCTGTCCTTCCCTCCTGGTCTGCACTTATTTTATGCCAAGTGAGGCGCCTTCCACTCCCTGCCTGCCCTCTGCAGCTATGACAAAGTTGTGTGTGGCCATGGTATTCTAGCGTGACACTCTCTGTTTCATCAGCAGGCGAGGGGTAGACTGTCAGAGAGAGAGAGAGAGAGAGAGAGAGAGAGAGAGAGAGAGTTTGGTATTTACATGTATATTTGTGTGTGTGTGTGTGTGTGTGTGTGTGTGTG
>JADBJO010003011.1:148957-153957 GCA_016801955.1 Conus betulinus | reverse complement strand
GTGTGTGTGTGTGTGTGTGTGTGTGTGTGTGTGTGTGTGTGTGTGTTAACAGGTAAGTTTATGATATGATTTTTACAGTGCTACAGTTTTTAAAGAAATACAGTAATTTCACCATGTCCAATGCAACTAGTTTTCTGTTCTTCAATAGTGTCTCTGCACTAGAGGTGTATCTGATGAAGTTGGAAGCAGTCCTTTGAATGGTGTCTTCATCACAGCACATTTCCGTGTTTCACGTTGTCATATTTTTTTTCCCGTTTTGAACACTTCATTTAAGCGTACAGTTGAGAAGTTAAAGAGTGTATATAATACAATCTTATGTTGTATCTTATTTGTAAGCGGCATCATATCAATAATTGAATTTAATTAAGATGAGCATGTGTGTTTGTTCAAATGTGTTGGGGAAAAAAAAATCTGATAAACGTTAAGTTATATTCAAAAGAATATTCCAACTGGGCTTTGTAATAAATGTTTACAAATTGAACACATGAAAAAAAAAGTTATTCAACATGTAAGGCAAGTTCAGTGAAGTCGATCCATCAGATAAAATTTCAGCACCTTCCCTTTGCACTACTATTTTTGTTCTTGCACAGTCCAGTAACAGATGACTTACACTGAGAGGTTCCCCACACATACATGAGACATTTTTGCAATATTTAGTTCGAGGTGAATTTAATCGCATGCGATGAATTAAGCTTTCTACGTCTCTGGAAATTGGAGTTTGGATTTTTCTAAATTGTTTTCGGGTTAATATCAGGGCTTGGTTTAACACACTTTTTATAATATAGACAATCTGTGCTTTTCAATAAATATTTAAATCTGTCGTTTGATGCTTTATTTTATCAGTGCATAACATTCTGACAAATCCAAATCTATACTGCATGAAGTTGTGCCTTCAATATTGCGAGCTGCTCTTTGAGCAGCTTGGTCAACTCTCTCATTGGATGAAATGCCGCAGTGAGAGGGCACCCAGCAAAAAGTAATATTGACTCTCTTCATTGATAGAAGGTGCGTTACGTAATTTATTTCCGTTATTATCTCATAACGAATCTTTGAATTTGGAGCTTGTAAAGAAAGCGCTGATCTAGAATCACTACAAAGCAGAAGTTGACAATTTTTAGTGAAGAATTTTGAATATACTTTAGAGACATTAGAATGGCTACTAGTTCTGCGGTAAAAATCGACAAGTTTTTCCCAAGATGATACAATTTCTCCACTTTTAAGGTTGGTATGATAAAAGCTGCGCCAGTGTTACGATCATCTAGTACTGAACCATCCGTAAAAACTTTCAAGTGATCTTTATACACCTTTTCCAAATGGCAATTTACATCGCTTTAAGAAGATTTGGAGAATCGTTTTTACTTAGTGCAGTGTAATTTATATCAAATTTAGCTTTGATTTGTTCCCCCATTTGGGAATGGGTGCATATAGGGGGCTCGAGGCGATTTTAGTTTGATTTATATTTGATTCTTTCAATAGAGTAGTAGTATATGTCTAAATGGATAAAGTTGATTTTATGCTTCTAGCTCTTTTTGCAAAATCTGTTTCTGAGTTTAAGGATACTTCTTTAGCACAAAAAGTGTTTTGTGAAGACTTCTTTAAAACAAATTTAGATGCAGACGCTTTTCGAAACTCATTGAGAGGCAAAACTCCGATTTCATGGTATGTTCCCATGTTACATGTATGTATAGAACTCCAAGTGCCAGTTTATACGATTTGCAGTCTATACTTTGTAATTTATTGAGTAAGTGTTGTGGGCGCTAAAGAATACTTCTTGGGCATAAATTAATCTAGACCGCACAAGCGCAGAAGACAGTAATGTTAAGGTATCTTTGTCTTGTCCCCACTTTTGTTTGCTTATGATTTTTAAAAAGTTAAAACTTTTCCTCGCTTTATTCAAAATGTATTCAATATGTAGATTCCATGAAAGCTTTGAAATTAGATAAACGCCTAGAAATTTTACAGAACTAGCGTATTGTAGTACTGACCCGTTCAAAGTAAATTGAGGAAGTTTCTCAGTGAAATGTCTTATGTGAAGAGTAACTGTTAGTTACAACCAAGAACGATAAATTTTCCCAGTGAAATGTCTTATGTGAAAAGTGACTGTTAGTTACAACCAAGAACGATAAATATGTTGGAAGTAGGCTAGCTAACTAAGGTAGCTATCAGTTCCCCCAGGTGTCAGTGAAGCCCCCCCGTGTTCGACCTGGAACTGACTGCAATCCGGGTGTGGGGTGCAGCCCGTGCCTAGCCACTGTCTCTACCCCGTGGGGGTATGGAGAGGCTGACCGAGGGTCAGTAGACATCGTGTGTGCACCGCCAACCGGGTGTGGGGTGCAGTACGAGCCGCCGTCTCCGCCCCGTGGGGGGTGTCGAGAGGCTGTCCGTGAGAACAGCAACGAGCTGGAGTGTGAACGGGCTTCAGAGTTCCTCAGGACGACGACGTGTGTGTTCTGTCTGTTGAGTGAGAGCTCCTGGGAGGACTCCACGAGCTACTTTCGTGAGTAGCTTCGTTTTCGTCGAGTTGACGTGTGTCGTTCTGTTGTGTGGGAGCTCCTAGAGGGACTCCATGAGCTGCTTTCGTGAGTGACTTTGACCGGTGTGAGAACTGTGTGACTAGGGCAGGACGCGGCCAAGGGCATAGACTGTCCGTGATGACACTGCTGTGGGTGCCCAGCCCGGCCTGCTGAGTGAAAGAAATCTGTCATTGTGACTAGAAAGAAAACTCGTGGAGAGCGTGGCAGCAGAGAGTCCTCAGAAGAAAAGCCCCCTTCAAGCAAGTGTTTCGGCCCTTATCTCCTGACACTCTAGGGGGGTTGGGCACACACCCGGTTCATGACTCCGGATGTCCCTCTGCTGCCCCCCTTTTTTTCCATCTTGGGACGAGCCACGGCTGGGATTCGAACCCGTGCCCCTCTGGACATGCTCATTTCCACTTAATGACTCGCGCACTAACCACTGAGCCACTGGGACACCTGATATTTGTAGGAAAGTTAAGCCTTATGAAGTTCACTTTTGTTCCTCCTTGACCAGATCCAGCTTGAATACCTCTCTGCCGCTTCTGCCATTGCTTTCAGGGCTCTGGTTTTTTTTTCCTCCCTGCAACTGAGAGCTGTTTCATGAGGCTGTATGCCGACGTTCCTACAAATCCCCTAGCTCCAATTTCTGCAGTGAGGACTTTGACCTGATAGCCTTCTCTCCTCAGGCTGTTTGCCAGATCAGCATACTTTTCAGTCTTGTAGATTTGAGCTGCTCCATCCATTCTGTTCTCATATGGCACCGTGAGCTCGATCATGATCAGCTGCTTGATTGGCTGAGAGTGGACTACTATGTCTGGTCTCATGCCACTCTTGCTGATGATCTCTGGGGTGACTCTTCCATTCTGGGAGGTCTGCAGTGCACTCCCAGTCATCTGCGCCGTCCAGCAGACTCTGCCTGCATGTTCTGAGTGGCACTGTTGTTCTTGGCCATGTGACAATATAGTACCTAGTGTTGTTGCGCACCCTTAATGGCGGTGGCATGAATTAATATTTCTGCTTGATCCTTATTTCTGCTTGATCCTGTTATGCAATACGTATTTGTTATGATTTGATGGTCCAGGCAGCAAAAAAAAAAAAATAAGTAATAAAAACTGAACTTTGTTGCCTGGCTATCTATGTTCGTGTGGTGTAGGTGTGTGTAGGGAAAAGTCGTACACGCAACCAAACTTCTTCAGGTGAGAGTCAGACAGCAAAACATGCACCGCACATCATCCGTAACAAGGAGACCGACGTTCCTCGGATACTGTTCAATTTGTCTTTGGCGAAAGCTAGAGGAGACCCAGAATCACTCCTCACTGAAAACACTTTTTTCCTTTTATTTTTTTTTTTTTTTTTTTTTTTTTACACAAAGTATCTATGCATTCTGAGAAATCGATGTGGGGGGTCTCCTGTCTTTGGGTACGAGCGACCAAAAAAAAAAAAAAAAATCAAACGAAATACATTATAATGCACTTTTTTTTTCAAAGTTGTGAATTCAAGACCGAATTTATAAGTTCACGCCATTTAGTTGGAGCTCCGATAACTAGGTGTCAAGTCACCCATTTTCTGGTTTGAGACAAAAAAAACAAACAAACAAACAAACAAAACACGAAGGTTGGAAATATGCCTTTGTCATAGATCATTCAAGTGAAAAATGAGATACATTGAATTAAGTTGTTTTGGTTTTTTTTTTTTTTGGTTACTACAGACACAGAGAAGGAGATGGTGCTAAAAAAAAAAAAAAAAAACCTGCCTAATCAACCTTCCGCCCGTACTGTGTGTATTTAGATTTCGATTCGGAATAGAACCTGGAGGACTTATGCAGTGACTGCAGGGAGCAGAAAGATCCCGTCTGCTCTTCTGAATGGCGGTTTCAAGATACTGCGTTCTTCTCTGGTCCAAAAGTGGTCCAAAACACACACACACACACACACACACACACACACACACACACACACACACACACACACACACACCAGAAGAACAAGAACAATATTTATTCCTTTCGCCCCTTCTGGGGTATGGAGGAAAGATGAGTTTAAAGTAATGAGAGGGAAAAAAAAAAAAAAAAAACGCGCGCGCGCACACACACACACACACACACACACACACACACACACACACACACACACACACACACACACACACACACACACACACACACACACACACACACACACACATTACAAGCCTTACAACTGCACACCCGGCCAGAAATGATTATGGAAATTAGTTGCTTAATACTACCATCTCACTGTTCTTATATACTAACGAAAAGGTAGACAGGGCAGCTAAACATGGCGCTAAGTGTGGTTCTCAGTCTGAATACCTTCATTTTCCTCCTTGCACGAGCATTATGGCTACTAAGGTCGCACATTTGGAATGTTTTCCAAAATGAAGTGAAACATCAAAACGACCAAGACCATTTTAATATTCAAAATATAAAAGATAACTTTATAACGACTAAAAAATTACTTTCCTTAA
>JADBJO010003011.1:138957-141457 GCA_016801955.1 Conus betulinus | reverse complement strand
GTTACTTTAGAAATAATGTTGGCAATGTGCATTTCCCATTTGCAGTTGTTCTGGATTATCAAACCTAAATGCTTGTGGTATTCAGCTTCCTGAAGAATTGTGTCAGCAAACCTAAGGGAGTAAATGGGCAAGTTGTTTTTTTTTTCTTAAATTAAGCAAGTCAGTTTTACCTTTATTGAAGTTAACTTTCCAGGTGGTTGCCATGTCTTTATTTTTTCCAAGTCAGAATTTAAAATTTCAGCTCGTGTAATGGGGATTTGGAAGTGAAAGAGATATGCTTGTGTCATCTGCAAAAAGTTTAATGATAGATTCTAGGTTCATTACAATATCGTTTATGTGTAAATTAGAAATAAAAGTGGACCTAGAACAGAGCCTTGAGGGACACCAGCTGGCACAACTTTCAGTTGTGACTTTGCACCTTTAATTACAACCCTCTGGGTACGTTTGTCGAGATAATTTTGAAACCATTCTAACAGTTTACCTCTTATATACCTATCGATTCTAATTTTTTAAGAAGTCCTTTATGCCAGACCCGATCAAAAGCTTTTGAAATATCGAAAAATATGGACTGTGTTGTGATTCCATCATCGTAAGAGGAACAGAAATTGTCATAAATACAAGTTAGTTGGTTAATTGTGGAATCACCTGGAATAAAACCAGATTGGATGGAGTTAGAATACTATTCTCCCTAAGGAAGCAAAAAATGTGAGAGTGAATGCACTTTTCGAGAATTTTTCCTACGCAACTTAAAAGGGAAATCGGACGGTAGTTGTCGCAGAGATTTGTAGATCCTTTTTGTGAATTGGGTTAACGTGAACTGTCTTCCACAGTGCGGGAAAGACACCTTCTGATAAGGAACGGTTAAATAGTATAGAAAGTGGAAGTGAGATCACATGAGAAGATGCTTTTAAAAGGATATTATGTATGAGATCAGGACCTACAGCTTTGCTGGATTCTAAATTTCTTATTACTTGTTCGATTTCGTCTCTAGAGAGTTGAATTTCAGTAAGGGAACAGTCTAGGTGGGGTATTATAGGGGGTTTGTCATTACAGTTTACAAGAGTGGATTGTGTAATGAAAAAGTCATTAAATACTTGAGCCTTTTCATAGTCTGAATAGTATAATTTGTCATTGCTATTAATTGGAGGAATATCGCCTGAGTCAATGCCTTTTTTATTTAAAAAAGACTTGACTAGTTTCCACCATTGCTTGATTCCGAACTGTGATGGATCAGAGGCTTTTATTTCAAGTTCATCAAGATACTGAATTTTACGTTCACGAATTTTATCGGTTGTGAAATTTCTGAACTCGCGATATCGAGTAAGGCTTTCATTTATCTGCCTCTGGCTCTCTACGTTATGTTGTGACAATGTTGGATCGCTAGTTTTCTTTAATAACAGTTTATAACGTCTATGTAAAGCATTGCGTTTGTTAATCAACGTTAAGATGTCTTTGGTTATCCATGGAGCATCTTTAGTACGAATAGTAATTAACTTGGAAGGTACACACTGTAAAGAACATTCGTTAAACAGGCTAGTAAAGGTTTCGGTTGCTTCTTCTACGTTCTTAATTTCTAAGACGTGCGTCCAGTCAATCTGAGAGAGATTTGTTTGTTTGTTTGCTTTTCAAAGAGACCGAGAACAATAAACCGTTAACTGTGAACCTTGCTTTCTTCGAACAGATTGACAACAATAAACCGTTAACTGTGAACAGTGGTTTTGTTGTTTTTTTTCAAACAGATTAACAAAAATAAAACCGTTAACTGTGAACGTTAGCGTTTTTTTCTTTCAAACAGATTGACAACAATAATCCATTAACTGTGAACATTGGTTGGTTGTTTTTTTTTTTTTTCCAGACAGAGTGACAACAATGAACCGTTAACTGTGAACATTTTTTTTTCAGATTGACAACAATAAACCGTTAGCTGTGAACATTGTTTGTTTGTTTGTTTTTCAGATTGGCAACAATAAACCGTTAGCCGTGAGCCTTTTTATATCCCAGTAACCATTTTAAAAAAAATCCATCGGCGTAGTAAGACCAAAAAGCAAAAAAAAAAAAAAAAAAAAATGAATAAAAAATAAAATGTTCGAGATCGGTTAAAATGACGTCAACCATTTCGCACCGCTGGTTGAGTCACATCTGCAGAACCTTTGTTATGCGTTTCTTATGAAGACGATTAGAAAAATACAATACTCTAAGAAAACAGCGCTCGCTCGTGTGTGTGTGTGTGTGTGTGTGTGTGTACGTGTGTGTGTGTGTGTGTGTGTGTGTGTGTGTGTGTGTGTGTGTGTGTGTGTGTGTGTGTGTGTGTGTGTGTGGTGTGTGCGTGCGTGCGTGTGCGTGCGTGCGTGCGTGCGTGCGTGCGTGCTTGCGTGCTTGCGTGCGTGCGTGCGTGCGTGTGTGTGTGTGTGTGTGTGTGTGTGTGTGTGTGTGTGTGTGTGTGTGTGTGTGTGTGTGTGCGTGTGTGTGCAAGAGACATGCAAGCACACAGAGGTATGTT
>JADBJO010003011.1:108957-131457 GCA_016801955.1 Conus betulinus | reverse complement strand
TGGCCACTGCCGACTGCTGAGCCACCTCAGCCGATTCAAGAGATTGCCCACACAGGCGAATCTCCGTGTGGCACTGGATCTCAGACCCCAGAACACATCCTCCAACACTGTCCAGCCCATGATGTTCTACAGCGTCAAACCTGGCCAGAGGCTGCAGAACTGCAGATGCAGCTTTGGCGCAGCCGTCAAGACCTCGAGAAGACTGTGGGTTCATCATGGCGACAGTTTTGAAGATCACAACATAAAGAAAAAAGAAAAGAAAAAGAGAAGAAAAAAAAAACTTGTTTGTTTTGATGTGACCCTCACACATGGATTAAAACATTGTCTGGTTTTTGATGTGGCCCCGCACATATATTGAACCATTGTTTCGTTTTGATGTGGCCTCACACATGTATTGAAGCACTGTCTTGTTTTGATATTTCCTGTCTCGTTTATGTGCATATTTCACGACAAATATCAGGCTACGTGATTCGCCAAGTTCCGTGTATTGGCACCCAATAAAATCGTAATTCACCCGCTGGAGCAGTGACATCCCTGACCTGGCTTTGTGCAGTTGACGAAGCGTGAGCTAGAAGATTTGTTTCCGGTCACAGCCTTGACCTTGAGCTGGTCCTGAGGGCATGAGCTGTAAGCCTCGTTCCCGTCACAGCTTGTCTCTGATCCAACTTCATTCTGTTTACGATCAATTTGGGTTTACGGGTCAAAGGTCACAGAGGATAACGGCTCCATTTCTCTACCCGCTACTATCCTCCATCCCTTTCTCCCGTCTCCCCATTATAAATAGCAACATGGCACGTGGAATTATCTGGATTTTTGTCATTCTCCAATACAAAGAGTAGATACAAACACTGCTCACACTGTACTGACATGCACGCACAGACGCACGCACACACACACGCGCGCGCGCGCGCGCGCACACACACACACGCACACGCACACGCACACACACACATACTCTCTCTCTCTCTCTCTCTCTCTCTGTCTCTCTCTCTCTCACACACACACACACACAAAACACACACACACACACATACACACTATCTCTCTCTCTCTCTCTCTCTCTCTCTCTCTCTCTCTCTCTCTCTCACACACACACACACACACACCACACACACACACCACACACACACAAATGCACTTCCAACATCACATGCGTTTGTGGTGGGAAAATGTCTAATGAACATATACTTTTCCACTGTAGAAAAATGAAAACCCGTCTGCCTACTTTTTCGGAAAAGTCCCTGAAGGAGGTTTTTAGTAAATCCCCCCGATTTGTGACATTGTTTTAGGACTTGTTCAGAGTACCATTTTTAGATTCCTTTAATAATTCTATTTTCACGTTTAATGTTAGTATCCTGTTACCTTTAGTGTTAATTTGTTTTTGGTTTTTTTTTTTTAATGTTTTTCTAGTTATGTTAATTAAGGTTGCAATTTTTATTCATGTTAACATTTATTTTTTCTTCCGATACCCATTCTAATCCTCCTTTTTCTCTTTTTCCCTTTTCCATTTACACTTCTTCATCTTTTCTATCTCACTGTTTCTCTATCTCTTTATCTCCTTCAGTTGCCCGTCTACCCCCTCCCCTCCCTTCCTCCTTTAATACCTTGTTTATTTATTATTTTTGGTTGTATAAAATCACTTATGTGTTTAAACATTAAATTGAAGAACACACACACGCGCGCGTGCGCGCGCACGCGTGCATTAACATGTTCCCGTGGATGAGAGATCAGAAATAGCAGTTTGTGGATCTTTATCCCCGAGGCTTTCAGGAACACAGTCTTACAGATCACGCCTTGTTTAATCACACAGAGCTGTGACCCGGAACCATTCTTACAGGTCACGCCCTGTTTCATCACACACAGACCCGGTCAGAGCTGTGACCCGGGAACCAGTCTTACAGGTCACGCCCTGTTTCATCATCACACAGACCCGGGTCAGAGCTGTGCCCCGGAACCAGTCTTACAGGTCACGCTCCATCACCTACACGAAGCCAGGCCTTGGGATAGGACCCTGTAGAAAAGAAAGTCATGTCTTAGAGAGTCCGCCAGCTGTGGGAGCATTGGGTGTGCGAACTAGCCGATCACCGTTCATCACACATCGGCTGACCTTAGGGCCAGTGAAACTGTATGGTGGTCAGGAAACTGACCAGTCTGGTTAGTTTTAATACCGTCATTTTATTGAAAAAAAATTCCAGAAATAAAGATGTATAATCTTTCAATCATTCTTTTGTTACATTGATCTCATCTTTCTTTCAGTTTTTATTCTTTGGTCTCATCTTTGCGTCAGTCTTTTATTTGTGTTATCGTCTTCTCTTTCTTTGAATCCTTTGATCGCATTTTCTATCATTCTTCTTTGTTTCTTCGATCGCATCTTTCTATCAGTCTTTTATTTATTTTTTCTTTTTATCTCCCCTTTTTTATCGTTCCTTCGTCTCTCCCCTTTGTTGTCACGAAAAGCACGACGCAAGAAAACATGTTTTGCATTCATATTGGTCTGCAGGTTGCGAGCCTTTCGTCTGTGACAGCCACTGTCCTCTGGGTTTGCACGTGATCATCGGGGTTGTCAGCGTTGCGAATGTGACTACTCTGCTCTTCAAACATTAGGTAAGGAAGGGGAGGGGGAGGGAAAGGGGCGGCGGGGAGGGAGAGGATGGAGAGAGAGAGAGAGAGAGGAAAAGGTGTGTGATTGAGGGGGAAAAAGAGATGAGATGAGTGAAGTGTGTGTGTGTGTGTGTGTGTGTGTGTGTGTGTTGTGTGTGTGTGTGTGCGGGTATGTGTGTGTGTGTGCGTGTGTGTGTGTGTGTATGTATGTGTGTGTGTGCGTGTGTATGTGCGTTTGTGCGTGTGTGTGCGTGTGTGTGCGTGTGTATGTGCGTGTGTGTGTGTGTGTGTGTGTGTGAGTGGTGGGAATTGGGAAGGGGAGGTCAAACACAGACTAGATGGGCAGAATGTCTGTTCAACCTTCCCAGGGGCTTGTTGGAAAGCCCTCGACCAGTGCACTAAGTCCGTCTGTCACTGGGAGCCACGGGCACCGAAGAGAGGCTCCCAACGCATCTTTCTCTCATTCTTTGATTTCCTAGATTTCGCTTTTCTCTTATTTTTTTTTATTTCCTTGAATTCATCTTTGATATCATTCCTTTATCTACTTTATCTCGTCTTCAAATCATTCTTTTACTTCCTTGGTCTCATTTCTTTATCATTCTTTTATTTCCTTTATATTATCTCAGCTTTCATTCATTTTTTTTTTTTAATTTCCTTTATATTATTTCAGCTTTTAATCATCCTTTTACTTCCTTGGTCTCATTTTTTCTCATTCTTTTATTTCCTTTATATTATCTCAGCTTTCATTCATTTTTTTTTTAAATTTCTTTTATATTATTTCAACTTTCAATCATCCTTTTACTTCCTTGGTCTCATTTTTTCTCATTCTTTTATTTCCTTTATATTATCTCAGCTTTCATTCATTTTTTTTTTAAATTTCCTTTATATTATTTCAGCTTTCAATCATCCTTTTACTTCCTTGGTCTCATTTTTTCTCATTCTTTTATTTTCTTTATATCATCTCAGCTTTCAAACATTCTTTTATTTCCTTTATTTTATGTCAGCTTTCAATCATTCTTTTATTTCTTTTATTTCATCTCAGCTTTCAATCATTCGTTTTATTTTCCTGGGTTCCTTTTCTCTCATTCTTTTATTTCCTTAACATTATATCAGCTTTCAATTTTTTTTTTTTAAATTTCCTTTATGTGTTATTTCAGCTTTCAATCATCCTTTTACTACCTTGGTCTCATTTTTTTCTCATTCTTTTACTTCCTTTATATCATCACAGCTTCCAATCAATCTTTTATTTTCTTTATTTTGGTCTCAGCTTTCAATCATTCTTTTATTTCTTTTAATTTATCTCAGCTTTCAATCATTCTTTTATTTCTTTTATTTTATCCCAGCTTTCAATCATTCTTTTATTTCCTTTATTTTATCTCAGCTTCCAATCACTCTTTTATTTCCTTGGTCTCACGTTTCTCTCATTCTTTTAATTCCTTTACATTATCTCAGCTTTCAATCATTCTTTTTATTTCCTTTATAACACTCAGCTTCCAATCATTCTTTTATTTCCTTTATTTTATCTCAGCTTCCCAATCACTCTTTTGTTTCCTTGTTCTCATTTTTCTCTCATTCTGTTATTTCCTTTGTATTATCTCAGCTTTCAATCATTCGTTTATTTCCTTTATATATTATCTCAGCTTTCAATCATTCTTTCATTTCCTTTATTATCTCAGCTTTCATTCACTCTTTCACTTCCTTTATATTACCTCGGCTTTAATTCATCCTTTTATTTCCTTGGTCCTATTTTTCTCTCATTGTTTTATCTCCTTTATATTGTCTCAGCTTTCAATCATTCTTTCATTTCCTTGGTTATCATCTTTCTTTCAGTTTCTTATTCTTTGATCTTTGATCTCTTCCCCTGAAGTTGGAGTATGGCTGCCTTAACGGCCGGATTAAAAAAAAAAAAAAAAAAAAAAAAGAACGGCCATATACACTAGCTCCACTCCTTTTGTTGGGTAGAAGGGATTAATCTTTGCCTGTCCACACAGGAATGTCCGCAGGAGTATCAGCCTGCGCACGCAGAGAAAGAAAGAAAAGAAATTCTTTTAATCTCATCTTTGTGTTGTTCTTTTCTTTTTTTTTCCCATCTCATCTTATTATTATTTCTTTGAAACCGGTTTGTTTGGTTTTGTTATTGTTGTTGTTGTTGTTGTTGTTGTTTCTTTCTTTTTGTGATCGCGTATCTTTCTATTAGTTAGTAAATTCTTTGATCTCGTCTTTCTATCATTCCATTGTTTTTTCTCCCTTTCTTGTCGAATTATCTAACTTTCATTGATTCCTTCTTTCTTCACTCATTCCATTTTTCTTGTCGTTTCTTTCTGTCATAGAACCTTGGTTCTCTACTTCGTTCTAACAATGCCAGACCACTGTCTACTCTGCAGGAAAGTAGGCCGGCTGAAGACGATGATTCAGACGTGATGGTCACATGAAGATGGCTGCTTGGACCCCCTGGAAATCAAGAGACAGACGTAGAAGGAATCAGCATTCTTTTTGTTCGTGACGGCATTGTCATTGTGTCTCTCGGCAGCCAACCGTTGCATGATTATGCTCGGTTACAAATGATTAAAGATGCCAGAAAAATAGGATTTTCTTCTCGACTTGACCGCTGGTGGTACGCCTTGGTGTTTGCCTTAAAGCACGAATTTCTGTCGTTTTCTGTCCAGGTCTTAAGACTCTGGTACTCTTCACATGTCCCTTATTCCTCTGCGTTGGATATCTGATGAATTTTACTATTGTTTACATACATTTGTTACAGTGGTACCCCTCACGTATCCTTAATGTACAGCATGGATTGCTGTATTCATTTCACTGTCTTAATATCACTGTTTCTTTGACACTGGTATCCCTGACGTGTGCTTAAAGTACAACATGGAATGCTGCATTCATTTCACTGTGTTTACACACACACACTTTTTTTGTACTCCCAGTTCTTATAGAACAGGCAGTACTTTACAATGGGAATGAAGAAATGCTGTCTGTGTGTTTGTCTGTCTGTCTTTCTGTCTGCGTGTCCGTCCATGGTCAAAGTGTATTCCACTCACTCCAGACAAAACTTCTGGACCGAACTTTCTGAAAATTTGTAAGTATGTTCATTATGGGTCACGGATGATGCCCGATGTTCTATTTAACCAGAATAGCCGTTACTAACGGCTAAAAAATGATATTTGAACACACACACACACACACACACACACACACACACACACACACACACACACACACACGCACACACACACACACACGCACACGTCGAATAAGGGAAATAACCACCGCACTGTCGAGTTTTTTTCTTCCACTAACTGGAAATTGTCTCCCCTGTCTGTCACTATACTGTGGGTACGTTTATATGCTTTGCATCTTGTTTTAAATTGTATCCTTTGCGTGTCCGTAACCTGTAACGTGAATTGGCGCATTCATTTCATTACTGTTTACATACATTTTGTTTGTAACGGTATCTTTCAGTGCAGTTGTCCTTCAGGGAGAATATGGATCCATGCATTCATTTCACGGTGTTTACAGGCACTTTTTTTTTTTTTTTTTTTTTTTTTTTTTACAGCGATGTCCCTCACTAAATGGATGCGACTCTGAGAGTGTTGCTTACATTTCCTGACCAACACTGCAGGTGTCAGTATCTCTCAGGCCTGGTTGACGCCGGGATACATTATGAAAGGAAGCGTGGAGTACAGCCCTGTCATGCAGTCTCAGACCAGAATGGAAATCCGTAGCATCATCCTCATTCTCATCGATCAGCATAAAAACAAATCTCTAAAGAGCACAAAGTTCTGCACCGGTTAGAGTTTCGCTTTGTTCACAGTGACGTGGAGAAGAGACGTAAATTTCATTTCACCACACATTTGTTGTCTCTGTGTTCGTTTCTAGGAACTTCCCATCGCTGCTAGGATAATAAACTCCTCCTGGACCACAAAACTCGGTCGTCCAGAATGCTCAGCTCAAAGGTCACGTTGCCCCCGCCACGCCTCGATTTGACGTCACCTTTGCCTCGCTCCCAAATAGCGGCAGGAGGCCCTGTTAAGGGGAGGGGAGGGAAGGGGGGGGGGATAGCAGCTAGTGTACAGGCCCATGAGAAAACAAAATAATAAAAAAAAGGAGGGGGCTCGAAAAACAGCCATAACTGAAGATTTCTTTCGTTTGCCGACCAGTTTTGCTGAGGGAGAAGACCAGCAACAAAAATCCTGATATCTCTCTCTCTCTCTCTCTCTCTCTCTCTCTCTCTCTCTATATATATATATATATATATATATATATATATATATATATATATATATATAATTTTGAAGAGTTTTGAAGAGAAGTATATTTGAATGAATTTTGACAAGAAATGCCAAAAATGTGATTTAAAGAGAGAAAAAAAAAGGCGAGAGAATATTGAAACAATATTGGACTGGAATCTCTAAGGTTGTTTTTTTTTTTTCACTGATTGTCTCCCCTGGCCTGAGGTCCTGTGCACATGGACAGACAGCGGGCTTGACGGGCTGCGCGTGCTTGAAAAGGCCGTCACGCACACTCACTCAAACACACACACACACACACACGCACGCACGCACGCACGCACGTAAGTAAGCACGCACACACGTATACACACACACATACACGCGCCCGCGCGCGCGCGCGCGCACACACACACACACACACACACACACACAGTGAGCGAAACAGAGATAGAGTCACACACACAACACACACACACACACACACACACACACACACATCACACGCGCGCGCGCGCACTCACTCACAATGTACACTGTGTGAGTGTGTGTGTGTGTGTGTGTGTGTGTGTGTGTGTGTGACAGGTTCAATTTGACAGTCTAAACCATGTACGACACACACTGGTTGACCATACTTTCTCAGATCGTTGCCTAGCAACATCCTGGCTACCAATAGAAAGCATTTATGGCTAAAGGGCGTTCACTGCCGACACACACCATCACAAAAAGAACAATGAAAGTCCAAGTGCCCAGTTGATGCTTCGTCAGTGTCAGTGTCTCTGTGAACGTGGATGTGTTTGCTGGTGGAACGCTTTTTAGCTGCAGGTAAGTGCACATCACGTGAAATGGACGTTTGATAAGTAAGAGTTTTGCCGTTACGAGAGAGAGAGAGAGAGAGAGAGAGAGAGAGAGAGGTTAGAAGCAGGCAAGAAATTTGATAACAGTTGAATATATATATATATATATATATTATATATATATATATATATATCGTGTGTGTGTGTGTGTGTGAGAGAGAGAGAGAGAGAGAGAGAGAGAGAGAGAGAGAGAGAGAGATTGTGTGTAAGAGAGAGAGAGAGAGAGAGAGAGAGAGAGAGAGAGAGAGAGAGAGAGGAGAGATAGAGAGTGTGCGTGTGTGTGTGTTTGAAACGCAGCTTTAAGTAGTAGTTTTAACGACCTGAATTTTACATAATCGTTGATCCTATTGTTTGTCTCTTTAGCGTCTCAGATGCTTTTGGTTTTGTTTTGTTCTCTTTTCTTTTCTTTTCATCTTCATTACTTTTGTACTCTAGTGGGAGAGGGTAATTGTAATAAATAGCCATGCAGCTTTAGGGCCTATCATTTTTGTTGATATTGAACTCGTTGTCTGGAGGGTGGTTTTTGTGTTTGAAATGCTTCTTTTTTTTTTTTTTGAGGGCAAGATGCAAACAAGCCTGCCATGTGCTTATTCTTTTCCCTCATTAAACATTGCGAAAACGCGAGTGCCTACATGTGTGCTTTGGTGGTGGTGTTCGTTTCCTTTTTTTTTTTTTTTTGTTTTTGGTTTTGGTTTTTTTTTTTTTTTTCAGTGAATAAACCAGTCACACAGACACAACCATGCCGAGTCCTCTCTACGTCATCCTCAGCGTGACGTCAACACTGACGCTCCTTCACGTCATCGCTGGTGATTACGGAGTGGAGCTGGAGTACATGACGTCACTGCAGATCCCCAGCCACACGGAGGAAGAAGGGAGGGAGTGGAGGTTCGACTCGGGATCTGTGAAGGCCATGTCCTATGATGAAGTTCTTCGTATTCTTTACGTTGTCGGTGAGTGAGCAAGCGAGCGTGAGAGAGAGAGAGAGAGAGAGAGAGAGAGAGAGAGAGAGAGAGAGAGAGAGAGAGAGAGAAGAGCACGTAAGAGACTCATTGACATTTCAATATTTTATTGTCATGACCAGAGAGGTTGTTGAGAGAGAGACAGAGAGAGAGAGAGAGAGAAGATTTACTTCATATAAAGGCCATTGCCCCTTATGAAGGGGGGTATGGGAGAACGTAACAACAAATATAAGATTATAAAGAACACAAGAAAAACCGGATGGACTACTCTGTCACGAAGTCATGACTGATCTAAACTGAACTGCCTTGAAGAAGTAAATTGAGAATTTTTTTACCATGCTTTCATTCTGAGATGCCATTAGCACGCTTAACCGAAACTAACAGGGATCCTTGGAAAACTTTGTCGGTATATATTGCTCTCTTAGACTGGATAATTTACAGCAACATAAAACAAAATGAATCGTTTTATGATGACATTTGTGAGCAAAAAAAAAAAATTTTAAAAATAAAATGCAGATTATAATGTTTCCCATCTATTAGCTTCAAACGGAGAACCCTGCAAACCAAAAATGAATTTCATTTTCAACTAATAGTCTACAAAGGGGACAAAAACAATTCGTTTTTGGAGACACAGAGAGAGAGAGGAGACGGAGAGAGAGTGGGGGGGGGGGGGGGGGGGGGGGGGGGGGGGGGGGGGGGGGGCTTGCAGACAGACAGACAGACAGACAGACAAACGGACAGACAGACAGAGATTGGAGGGTAGAGATGAAGAGGAGAGGGGGAAAAGAAAGATGGGACGGGACAGAGAGAGCAGAGAGAGAGAGAGAGAGAGAGAGAGAGAGAGAGGAGAGAGAGAGAGAGAGAGAGAGAGGCAAGAGATAGAGACAGAGAGAAAGAGAGAAAGAAAAACTTGGCGAGAGACCTAAAACAAAGACGTAGAGGGAACAGGAAGACAGGTATACAGAGCATCTTCGTCTTAACACCAGTTGGAGTTCAGCTCATGTTGCAGGCACACGCCTCTTCCTGTTGTGGTTTCACTGGCTCCATGTCCGCCTCCTGTTGACGGCTTGGCTGTCTGTGCGCCACACGTCACAAGCCAAGCCACGTGGTGTCAAATCATCCAGTCTGAAGCGCAGGCACGGTGGTTTCTCTGGCGGGCAAAGCCTAGATGCAGGGACTACGCCGCCCTCGCTGAATTACGGGATAACGTACGTGGTAACCTGCGAGGGCACCCCAACCGTCCGAACGGCACTTTCGCCCGGAAACACACCTGCGCGAGCGAAGGTGACAGGCCGCACACCAAAAAACTAATGCGCCAAGGCCTCGCATAAGGAGTCGAGTATTTATAGACTTATGCCATTAGATTGTTTTTTTGAGAATTTGTATTGTGTCTGAAAGTTGATTTTCCCTCGTTTTCTTTCATACGGCCATCAAAGTACTCACCAGGTGTTTCCAAGCAGACAGAATAAAATCGAAGGAATGGGACTATTTGGCGGCTTCGAGCCGGCGCAAAGATAGGGTCACGGGTGAGTGTCAAGGCCTGAAAATGCGTCTCAACTAAGGGTGAAGGTCATATATTTGATGATCGTTTGTGTTATTTCATCCCCTAAAAACAAGGGGAATAATTCCTGAGGAGTTGTTCTTTTGATCAAGCATCAGTTTAGCATTAAATAATGGCTCAATTTTATGGTCGGCCTCAAAACCTTTACATGGGTTTTACAGTGTTTTAAAACCTTTACATGAGTTATACAGTGTTTTAGTGCAAAATTCTAAGTGTGGCCACACCGACAAAGGCAAATAGTGGGAAACTGCTCTGATAATCTGTTGCTTTGATTCATTAACATAACGAATGCAAGGAAGGGGAGATATGAATAGAAAGACGGGCGAGCAGATAGACAAAAACAGAGAGATCTGGGAAGAGATAAAAAGAGAGAGAGAGAGAGGGGGGGGGGGGGTGGAGGAGGAGAAAGAGGGAATGTGAAAATAAGCGGGGGGTCGGGGAGATAGACAAATACATGCGTCATTTATAGAGAGATGAACACGTCATTTACAGAGAGATGAACACGTCATTTATAGAGAGATGAACACGTCATTTACAGAGAGATGGACACGTCATTTACAGAGAGATGGACACGTCATTTACAGAGAGATGGACACGTCATTTACAGAGAGAGAGAGAGAGAGAGAGAGAGAGAGAGAGAGAGAGAGAGAGAGAGGAGGAGAGGATGAGAGAGACAGAGACAGAGACAGAGAGAAGAGAGAGAGAGACACACACACACACAGAGTTGTTTCCACCTGCACATATTTACAAAATGACGAATCGAAACTGACGAATGATCAGCGCGACATATTACGCTATTGAAATGTCTTTCAATGTAAGATAGTAATGATGAATCAACCAGTTAATCAATCAATCAGTCAGTCAATCAATCAATCAATCAATCAATCAATCAGTCTATGTCCACAGGTGGCTCCACCATCCAATACATCAACGTCAGCAACCCTAGCCAGATTGACATCATCGGCCACACGTCATTTCCCAACACCACGTTCCATGACGTCAAAGTTTGTGGGGAATACGTCCTGGCAACTTGCAGCATGGCCAACCAAAGCGGATTTCTGGTTGCCAGGGGCTACCACCCCGCTAACCCGATTCCCTGTTCTGATCCGCAAGATGATTTATGGTAGGTCATATAAAGGTGAAGCTCCCGACATGTCAGAGAGAGAGAGAGAGAGAGAGAGAGAGAGAGAGAGAGAGAGAGAAGGACAGATAGACAGATTGTCAAATCAACAACAATGCACAGTAGTCCAGATTGCGGGGCGCATCGATAAACGTTCTCTCTCTCTCTCTCTCTCTCTCTCTCTCTCTCTCTCTCTCTCTCTCTCTCTCCTCTCTCTCTCTCTCCCACGTCCTTTCTCTCTCCGGCTGGTTCCAATTCTTTGTCTGTCAGTGCTTTAGTCAGCTAATACTATTTAAAGCACAGTTTGAAAGTCAACATCTGTCAGTTTCAATGCTGGTTCATGAGGTGATTCCGCCTTGACCAAACACGCCTAGACCCAATCATGACAGACATGCGCGCACACACGCACTCTCGCACGCACGATGATGATGAGGAGGAGGAGGAGGAGGATGATGATGATGATGATGATGTGATGATGATGATTATGATGGTGATGATGATGATGATGATGATGATGATGACAGACGCCAAGATGTCCAAGGCGATGGCGTCACACTTCGGGATGGCATCGGTCAGCATTGCTGGCAGGGCATTATGGGACAAGACCAGTTATTGGCATTAGTGTCATACTTTTAGTAGTAGTAGTAGTAGTAGTAGTAGTAGTATCATCATCATCACCACCACCACCCATCATCATCATCATCATCATCATCATCATCATCATCATCTTCTTCTTCTTTTTCTTCTTCTTCTTTATATTATATATTATCATTATTATTACTATATTATTATTATTATCATTATTATTATTATTGTCATTATTATTATTATTGTCGTCGTCGTCGTTGTTGTTGTTGTTGTTGCAGTGATTCTTGTTGTTACCTTTATGGGAGAGGTACCTTTATGGTGCCTCCCCTCTGTTAGAGACCACAAACTCGAAGCGCTTTACAATCCACATTCTTCTTTATACACCAGGCTGCCTACCTGGGTAGAGCCGACTGAAAAGCTGCTGCCACCTGGCGCTACATTCAGTGGTTTCCCCCGTGTCATTCAGTCATCATCATCACCACAGCTTCCTCCCTTGATTCTCCTGATGTTCCACCGCAGGGTGCGTCTATGTGTGCCGTGTCATCCATACAACGGCCAGACTGACCCTCCCTTCCAAACGTTGGTGATTGCAATTTTTCATTGCAACATTTCATGCCTGCGCTCACCCACAGGACTTTTCGGGAAATGGGGTCAATACTTAGGCTTATTCCGAAGGACCCCTCCTCCCATCCTTAGTAGCAAAAACGGCTTGGCCGTGTTGCAAAGTGAGACGACTGCAGGCGGAAATCTAAACAAAAAATCTTAAATGAATGTCAGCGAACCGCCCAGAGAAACGTAGACAAACGAGTCACAAGACAAAAACACAACGCGTTTCGACCTCTTAGGTCTTCTTCAGGTGAGACAAAAACGAATAAAATAACGAAAATTCACTTAGCTTTGATCGCTTCAGATCGCTTCAGAGTTCAGCGCAAGGAAAAAAAAAAGGCATTGAACTCTGAAGCGATCTGAAGCGATCGAGGCTAAGTGAATTTTCGTTATTTTATTCTTTTTTATCTCATCTGAAGAAGACCTAAGAGGTCGAAACGCGTTGTGTTCAACGCCTTGTTCCTTGCACTGAACCCTGAAGCGATGTGAAGCTATCAAAGCTAAGTGAATTTTCGTTATTTCATTCGTTTTTGTCTCACCTGAAGAAGACCTAAGAGGTCGAAACGCGTTGTGTTTTGTCTTGTGACTCGTTTGTCCACTTTTCTCTGGGCGGTTCGCTGACTTTGATTTAAGATTGGCTTGGCCGTGATTCGAACCCGCAACCCTAAGATCACCAGGATTACGAGTCCAGTGCTATACCACTGGAGCTCTTCCGGCTTCTGGAATCAGCATCATTGTTATCATAATTCTTTTGATTATATTTTATAATCAGTGAAGACGAGGATGGTGAGAACGCATTCTACTCTCAGACAACATTGCAGAGTTGTATTCTTCTCCTCTTTCGTAAGATATCCAGGCCCCGAGAGAAACAGACACTTGCGGTGTTGGTTACGAAATCTGAAGCATGTCCACTGTGAGGTTGGGGTCTACCCTTAAAATCCAGAGCGACACACAGCTTAGCATCGGAACCGACCGACCGGTGCTGAAAAATAACATCCAATGAGAGCTTGAGGAGACTCGACCCCACTGTCTCCGTGCCTGTAGTTTTCAAAACTGGAGTGTCTCCTCTGAATTCTCATTTCTTACAGTATATATTTAACAGTGATGATGATAGATTGTGTCCATTCTGAAAAAAAAAAAACAAAAAAAAAAAAAAAAAAACCACCACCACAAACTGAATTACATTTTGCACTTGTATGTCCGATGTACCATGAAATAAGAAAACGAATTTATCCAGTCGAGGTACTTCCATAAGCCATGTATGCTTTGTTGTTGTTGTTGTTGTTGTTTTCCTGCGTAAGCAGGCTGATACTCCTGCCGACACCCCCTGTATAAACAGGCAAGGATTAATCCCATCAACCCAACAAAGGGAGTGGAGTTTTATGTGTATGGCCGTTTTTTTTTTTATCCCGCCATTAAGGCAGCCATACTCCAACTTCGGGGAAGGTGCATGCTATGTGTAACGTGTCACCCATACCGACGGCTAAACTGGCCTTCTCTTCCGAAGGTTGGTTATGGGATTTTACATGTGTGCAAGATATTATGCGTGCGAATCGGGACCTCGATTAATAGTCTCATTCGAAGAACTGTACATGGAATGGAGTCAGAACCAGTGTTAACTCAAAGGGAAAAATCCCCCTGTACCGAAACGGCCCGGCAGAGATTCGAACCCGCAACGCCAGGATCGTGAGTCCGGTGCTCTACCCACTGGGCTATTCCGGCTCCCTCCATGTACGTTTAATTTCTGCCTACTTATGTCAAGTAAAAATAAAGGTATTGGTTTACGGTTATCTAATTTTGTTTACAAAGCTTTAACATACAGATACAGTCTATTCAATCTAAATGATTCCTGTGGAGCCGTTCCTCCCATGTTATGGGCCAGAGGCCTGACATCAAAACATTTTTGACTTGGACTACCTTTCCTGCCTGCAAGTGCCCAAGGTAATCACTACACCACGGCGGTTGGTTCCAACCATCCTTGTGTTCATGATGACAGACGTGCTGGAGCCGGTGTCTCTGGCGATGACGTCAGACTGCAGACAGCCGTGGTGGCCATCAGCGGCAAGGCATCATGGGACGGCAGGAGGTTGTGGATCCGGAAGCCGCGGTCGTCATTGTCTCCCCCTTCCCGCTCTCCTGTCCAGGGAGTCTGCTACAGTCACTGACCCGGTTGCTGTGGTTGACTTCCGTGTCTTGGATGACAGGTGAGTGTGAGGATTCTGTGGGTCTGGGTGTCATGACCAGACCAGTGGGCCGCACAAAACCTAAATAAATTAATGAGAAAAACGGAAATAATACAAATAACATCTGAAAGACATAAAAAACATAAAGGAAAAATTAGCAGGGAAACATTTTAACATTTGTACGTGGAATAATAAAATCAGAAATTGTAACAATAAACCAAATTACATTTTAACTGTACTGAGAATCAAAAATCTCTCTCTCAATCTCTCTCTCTCTCTCTCTCTCTCTCTCTCTCTCTCTCTCTCTCTCTCTCTCTCTCTCTCTCTCAGATCTCTCTCAGAAAAACCAAAAAAAAAAAAAAAAAAAAAAAAAAAAAAACCCTAAACACACACACACACACACACACACACACACACACACACACACACACACACACACACACACACACACACAAATCAAATCACGCTCCCCGTTTTCCCTACTCACGTGTATGCGAGCACGCACATATATTCACTCATTGACAAACTCTCTCTCTCTCTCTCTCTCTCTCTCTCTCTCTCTCTCTCTCGCTCTCTCGCGCGCGCGCACGCACACACACACACACACACACACACACACACACACACACACACACACACACACACACACACACAACCGCCCCCCTCCCCTGCCACTCAAAAACTTATCCACATAAAAAATGTAGACGTACGCAGAACATGCACTCACCTGTAAACATGCCAAACTCTCTCTCTCTCTCTCTCTCTCTCTCTCTCTCTCTCTCTCTCTCTCTCTCTCTCTCTCTCTCTCTCTCTCTCTCTCTCTCTCTCTCTCTAGCGCGCGCACAGCCTATGCCAAAGTTTCGTAAATGGAATAATGCGACCTAGTACACGTGAGAGTCGGACAGCTATGTCATGTAACAAATTCTTTGCTCTACGTGTACATCAGACCACTAAACCAAAAAAAAAAACAACAAAAAAAGAAATCCGTTAAAAATATCTGCCAAGTGGATGAGACTTGATCAGATTTACAGCCAAATTGGCTAGATTCCACCCATTTTCTGGGTGGGACAAAAAACACTATGCAATGTTAAAGATAGATTTTTAGACAAAATTTTATCATGAAGACATTGAAAATACGCTTTTGTTATGGAACATTCAAGTAAAAACATTAAGGTTTGACCACAGACACACAAAGGAGATGGTTTTTACACACACACACACACACACACACACACACACACACACACACACACACACACACACACACACACACACACACACACACACACTCACGCACAAATGACGCTCCCCATTCTCCCTACTCACGTGTATGCGAGCACGCACATATATTCACTCATTGACAAACTCTCTCTCTCTCTCTCTCTCTCTCTCTCTCTCTCTCTCTCTCTCTCTCTCTCTCTCACACACACACACACACACACACACACACACACACACACACACACACACACACACACACACACACACAACCGCCCCCTCCCCTGCACACACTCAAAAACGTATCCACATAAAAGATGTAGACGTACGCAGAAACATGCACTCACCTATATAAACATGCCAAACTCTCTCTCTCTCTCTCTCTCTCTCTCTCTCTCTCTCTCTCTCTCTCTCTCTCTCTCTCTCTCTCTCTAGCGCGCGCACAGCCTATGCCAAAGTTTCGTAAATGGAATAATGCGACCTAGTACACGTGAGAGTCGGACAGCAATGTCATGTAACAATTCTTTGCTCTACGTGTACATCAGACCACTAAACCAAAAAAGAAAAAACAAACAAAAAAGAAATCCGTTAGAAATATCTGCCAAGTGGATGAGACTCCTTGGGAACTAGCCTTGTTCACTGAAAAAAAAAAAAAGCAAAAAGAAAACAAAGCAAAACAAAAACAAAACAAACAACACAAAAAACAAAAACGAAAAAAAAAACTTGAGCTACTGAAGCGTTCCCTGTAGGAATCAGTCGTTTGAGAAACTAGGGGTGGAATGTGTGTGTGTGTGTGTGTGGGGGGGGGGGGGGGGGGGGGGGGGGGGGTGCTGTTTGGGGGTTAACGTAGAGGCCACACACCAAAAATTGATGCGCCAAGGCCATGCTTAAGGAGTCGAGTGTTTATACACTGGCGCAGTTAGGCTGTTTTCAGAACGTTCATTTTGTCTGAAAATTGATTTTCCTCATTTCTTTTTTCTTCCATATGGCCATCAAGGTACAAGCCAGGTGGTTCCAAGCAGACAGATTAAAACCCAAGGAATGGGACTATTTGGGCGCTTCAAGCTAGCTGTCGCGCACAGATAGGGTTACGGGTGAGCGCAAAGGTCCTGAAATGTGGCGTCAACCCAAGGTGGAGGTCGTGTATTTGAAGATTGATTGTGACTTCATCTGTGAAAAAATCCCCCCTAATAATAATAATAATAATAATAATAATAATAACTTACATAGCGCCTATTCTCTAAAGATTAGGGCTCTAAGTGCTTTACATATAATATAACAAACACTCTCGTTTACACAACGGGCTGCCTATCTGGGTAGTGCCGACTGAAGAGCTGCTTGCCGGCACATCGTTCAGTCGTTTCCCGTGTGATCCGGTCAATATTATTCACTCAATTTCCCAATTTCCTTCATTCTTTCTCTTTCTCACGCTGGGTGCACGCTATGTGTAACGTGTCATCCATACCAACGGCCAAACTGGCCTTCTCTTCCGAAAGTTGGTGATGGGATTTGTGTGTGTGCAAGATGCTATGTGTGTGCGTTCACACGGGTAACCTCGGTTTATAGTCTCATTCGAAGGACTGTATGGGAAATGGAGTCAGAACCAAGGTTAACTCCGAGGGAAAAATCCCCCTGCACCGAATCGGCCCGGCGGAGATTCGAACCCGCGCCCCCATCACGAGAGTAATTGGTGGCGAGTTGTTCTTTTGGTCAATTATCAGTTCAACATTAAATGCTGGCTCAAATTTATGGTAGGCCTCAAACCGCGTATATGGATTATATAGTGTTTTAGTGCAAAATTCTAATTGTGGCGTGTAACCAGAGGAGAGGAGTCAACATGTCCGTTCCCTGATTCTGTGACATCACCCGAGTTACAGAATGGACCAGCTGGTGGAGAGCGGTGTTCACTTCCCCATGAAAGAGCGAGGAGGTCGTCTCTGTCCCGGGACCTGGACCCAAGTGACGTCATCATCGATGACGTCACCAAGCAAGCCTACGTCACTCTGCAAGTTAGTCGGGACAGTGTGTGTGTGTGCGTGCGTGCGTGCGTGAGTGTGTGTGTGTGCGTGTGTGTGTGTGTGTGTGTGTGTGTGTGTGTGTGTGTGTGTGTGTGTGGTCTTAGGAATTACGAACGTGCATTTGTCTGTATTTTTTATCTATTTAGGTGTGTGTCTTTGTTTGATTGACAAATTTTCTGTAGTCAGCCTATCTGTGCAGTGTACTTGCTGATTTAGATAGGAAATCATTTTACTTATGGGTAGCTGGTGAGTAATTTAATTAGTTTTTTTTCGAAGGTGGTCTTCTTGTCAGACAATCAGTCGCTCAGCTGCTGAGTTTGTTCTTTGTTGGTTTTTTTTTTACATCATATTTTATTTCAAAACAAAAAAAATTACAAATAAAGACTACAAAACGCATACGACAATAATAACAACAACAAAAACATGATCATCATGATCATCATCATAATGATCGTAATCATCCTCATCGTCATTATCCATTAATGAGCTTTATAGATGTGTTTCTCTGTCAAATCAAAGACATATAAAGGATAGTAACAACCACAAAGGACAAACACACAGGAGAAAAAAAGATACATAAAAACAAAATGACCGAAATAAGCAAATGAATTACTCAAACAAAGAAAACAAAAACAACTGGCCGTTGCCATATCGTTTGGAAGCCTTGAAAAATTAATGTATTCATCCAATAAATAAGAATATGGGAGCCACTGTGTAAGAAACTTTGTGAGTGACATGTGAAGACACGTAGCATACTTTTCGATTTCATACTTAGCTTTCAAATACAACAAAAATAAAAACTTGAAGTAACGGTAAATCCTTGTTATATATACATTTATAATTCGTTCTCTTCGTTTGCTTGTTTTTGTCCTGTCGTTGACTCTTACACGGGTGAGAGTTCGGGGGTTGCAGCAAATGTCAAGTTGTGAGAACAATGTTTGAACAGATGAAAATCGCTCTGGATCTGTGACAAACGCTTTTTTTTATTATTTTTTTTTTAAATGTGAAAAGGATGATTTTATCCCCGAATGTGGGGGATCAGTAAATAGTTCAATGCCAAATGTCAGGGGAAAAAATAGCAGATTGATGCATGACATGTGGACTCCTTGTGTTGCTACGCCATTGGTAGGGCACTAGGGTTTGGGAGTGACAAGTCTGGCAGATGACAAGGGAAATGAAGGGTCATGTGGATCGTGCTTGCGTAGAAAAAAAAAAGGAACAGACATGAGACCTGCCTCAGAGTCAGCTATGGTATGAGTCAAGAGCTGGACTGCGTGATGAATATGCTTTTTGCAAAGTACTGGCTGATCTGACGGCAAACGCCATGCGCAGCTTTGAGTGTAATAGAGAATATGTAGCGGTTTTGGGGGCCTAAACTGTATAACTGTGGACTCGGACCTACTACCATGTTGGTCAGGTGAACAATGCAGTGGCTGTCATTGACCTAGCCTCCAACAACTTGACACGAGTGGTGCCCTTTGGTTTGAAGTGTGTGTGTGTGTGTGTGTGTGTGTGTGTGTGTGTGTGTGCTCCCCCTTTCTTTCTCTCCTCCCTCTTTCTCTCTCTCTCTCTCTCTCTCTCTCTCTCTCTCTCTCTCTCTCTCTCTGTGTATGTGTGTGTGTATCTGCTCCCCCTTTCTCTCTCTCTCTATCTCTCTCTCTCTCTCTCTCTCTGTATGTGTGTGTGTCTGCTCTCTCTCTCTCTCTCTCTCTCTCTCCTCTCTCTCTCTCTCTCTCTCTCTCTCTCTCTCTCTCTCTTTCTCTTCTCTCTCTCTTCTCTCTCTCTCTCTCTCTTCTTCTCTTCTCTCTCTCTCTATGTCTCCGCCCCTCTCTCTCTCTCTCTCTCTCTCTCTCTCTCTCTCTCTCTCTCCTCTCTCTCTCTCTCTCTCTCTCTGCGCCCTCGACATCAACATTATTACCTGTTGCTCTCTGACGTAAAATCAATGTTGCATGAAAGAGGATGTTGAATATAAATTTAATCATGCTTGTGTACCTGAACATGGCTGCCTTGTGAATCCTTGTTCATTCCTCCACAGACCGTGCTGTTGATACTACTGTGTGGTGACTATGCTCTTTCCGGTGTGTGTGTGTGTGTGTGTGTGTGTGTGTGTGTGTGTGTGTGTAGATCAGGACAACTTGGAAAACACAAAACAACAAGTAAGCTGTGGTGTCCCGATATTTCGGCCTTTGGGCCTTCCTCTGGGGAGTGTATTCCACTGGCAACGAAGCAGTCACACTCAAACATTCCATAAAACAAAAATTGTGAAAATCGTTCACTAAGCAAACCCTCATCTCTCAGTAAGTGCGTGCGTGTGTGTGTGTGTGTGTGTGTGTGTGTGTGCGTGCGTGCGTGCGTGCGTGCGTGCGTGTGTGTGTGTGTGCGTGCGTGCGTGTGTGTGTGTGTGTGTGTGTGTGTGTGTGTGTGTGTGCTACATCTCTATAGTACTGTTTTGTTGTTCCTTTCTCTTGCCGCGCAGTCCGCTTCCAGCGACGTCCAATCTACTCCATGTACCAGCCTGGCGCCATTTGCCTTCTGAGGCACAGCGGAGCCACCTACCTCCTCACGGCCAACACGGGCGCCAAGAGAGACTACTCTCACATCATCAACCTGAAAGAAGACATCACCGGGATGGAGCTGATGAAAAGTAAGGACCTGGTCATCTGGCCTGACTTCACTTGATGTAGTGAGGACCTGGTATGTAGCAATGACCTGGTCACCTGGTCTGACTTCATTGTATGTAGTAATGACCTGGTCACATTGCCTGACTTCATTGTATGTAGTGATGACCTGGTCACCTGGCCTGACTTCACTGTATGTAGTGAGGACCTGGTATGTGATGATGACCTGGTCACCTGGCCTGACTTCACTGGATGTAGTGAGGATCTGGTATGTAGTGATGACCTGGTCACCTGGCCTGACTTCACTGGATGTAGTGAGGATCTGGTATGTAGTGATGACCTGGTCACCTGGCTTGACTTCACTGGATGTAGTGAGGACCTGGTCACCTGGCCTGACTTCACTGGATGTAGTGAGGACCTGGTCACCTGGCCTGACTTCACTGGATGTAGTGAGGATCTGGTATGTAGTGATGATGACCTGGTCACCTGGCCTGACTTCACTGTATGTAGTGATGACCTGGTCGCCTGGCCTGACTTCACTGGATGTAGTGAGGATCTGGTATGTAGTGATGACCTGGTCACCTGGCTTGACTTCACTGTATGTAGTGAGGACCTGGTCACCTGGCCTGACTTCACTGGATGTAGTGAGGACCTGGTCACCTGGCCTGACTTCACTGGATGTAGTGAGGACCTGGTATGTAGTAATGACCTGGTCACCTGGCCTGACTTCACTGTATGTAGTGAGGACCTGGTCACCTGGCCTGACTTCACTGTATGTGTACACCGAGGCCTCTCCGTGAAGATCTAGATCCTAGGAAGATTCCCTTCCTCCACCTCTTGAACGAACATTCTTCCTCTCAACTTTCGCTCCCTCCTGACTTTTTTCCGAATGGAGGAGGAGGGGAGGGGGGGGGGGGGAGGGAGAGTGGGAGGAGAGGGTTCTCTTTGTCTATGCACAATTAATTGGCTTTCCAGTCAAGATTCCTTCTGAATTTCTTTTCTTTTTTAATTTGTACTACAATAAAAAAAAAAATAAAAAAAAAAACTTTTTTAATCAGGTCAGTCCAGTTCAGTGGTTATTTGATGTCTTTTCGTCGCCAGATGATGCTAGACAGACACACAAAAATCACCAACAACTTTTTCTTGAAATATTGATCTTTGTATGCACATGATTCATTCACATCTTAACGAAAACTCATCTTTTTCTCGAAATAATGTTCTTTATCTACGCATCCTAAACGTAATTTCCACCTGAAATATTTTCTCTGAAAAATTGTTTTCTTTGTCCATTCCTAGTGAACTTGCTATCCAGCTGAGACTCCTTCGCGTGAAATAATTTGTCTTTGTACGTAGGTAAGTTTACTCCTAATGAAGACCACTTTAGCAAGAGGGGGGGGGGGGGGGGGGGGGGGGTGAAGTTACTGAAAAAGACCCAACAGCAGTGCAGTAGCTCCTCTGGTGGGTTGCCCCCATGACAGCCTGACACTGTTTGTTCTGCATGGACTGTCTGTGTTGAGGCTGCGACAGACGACCTGGATACAGCTGTGCATGGCAAGGGCAAAATGAGCGGTGTGGAAATGAGACCACTGATGAGAGAAGAGGAGACACCTCCCATCCCACCTCTCTCCAGGCGTACATGTTTCTTTATTGTTTTCTTCGTTTTGTTTTGTTCCTTTTGTCTTCTTTATCTTTATTTTTTTTTTTCTTTTTTTTTCCCCCCTGTCTGTGCCACCTCAGTGGCGTTGCACCCATGCTGCTCATCCCAACTCCCCTCACCCACAGTCGCAGCCACAGCCTGGCCCGGTACGGGCAATCCACAGGGACACAGTCAATGTCAAGTCGTCGAGAGAGCAACCCACCGGAGGAGACACCGCACTGTTGGCAGACTCATTTCGCCGGTGTTCAGTGGATCCCTGTTCTGATCCAACATATGCGGGAC
>JADBJO010003011.1:96457-98957 GCA_016801955.1 Conus betulinus | reverse complement strand
TCTTTTGTTTCAAATAATCGATTATTAGATAATATTGCAGACTCCATTTTATGTATACTTAATAATGGGAATATTACACGTATACCTGATGAAGCTACCCATAATCCCTCCGCCATTGACTTAAATTTGCCTCTGCATCACTGGCAACAAACTATTCATGGGAAACAGGAATGATCCTCTAGGATCAGACCATGTTCCTATAACAATATCATTGAATAATAAAATGGAGGACATAAATGTGCAGATTGGTCTCTTTTTAAAGATAGTCTTAGAAACATGGATATAGAGTTTTCATCTATGGATAATATAGACGATCAATATAAACGTTTCTGTAAATACATTCTTGAAGCAGCAAATACATCTATTCCAAGGCTAAAAAAGCACAAATTCAAAGAAACATAGCGGGAATGTTTGGTGGAACAAAGAATGTGAAATTGCAAACAACAAGAAAAAAGAAGCATTTAAGCTTTATTGCAAAAAGAGGTCAGTAAGTAATCATAAGAAAATGAAAGAGTCTGGAAAGGAAAGTGATGATGTAATAGAAAATGCTAAGACGCAACACTGGAATAACTTTTGTAATTCTGAAATTAGAGATTGTAAAGATATGGGGAAAGTTTGGGAAGAGATAAAAGCTATGAAAAATGGATTCATATCTCCTCAGTATCCCATAAAAATAAACAATAATAATATCCTAGTGCTGAAGAAAAAGCAGAAGCCTTTGTAAACATGTTTGCTAATGTTAGCTGCCCTGAGGGACTGACAGATACAGCTAGAAATTATAGGATGCATGAAGAAAAATGTGAAGCAAATACAGAAGGAACACATGATAAGTGCAATAATCTTAATGCTTCTTTAACAATAACAGAACTAAAAGAAACTATACGACAAATTCCAAATAAAAAAATCATCTGTAGGATTAGATGCAATATCTAATCAGATGTTAAGGAATTTGTCCGAAAATTTTATTGATTTTCTTCATGGATTATTTGATAAATGTTGGAGAAGTGGTGAAATGCCGAAAATTTGGAAAACAGACAATTATTGTCCCTATTCACAAACAAGGTAAATCTACTAACGATATTAAGAACTATAGGCCTATCGCATTAACATCCCATGTCTGTAAACTCTCAGAAAGAATAGTTCTAAATAGGCTTGTACATATTGCGAAAAATATGATGTAATTCCAATAACCAAGCTGGCTTCCGAAAAGGAAGATCAACAACAGAAATCTTAGTAAAATTAGCTACTAATATAAAAAAAAAAAATTTGCCAGACGTAAATGTATATTAGCCACCTTTTTTGATATAAACAAAGCGTATGACCAAGTGTGGCATTTCCAGCTCTTGAACAAAATTAAAGACATTGGCCTGTCTGGAAACATATATAACTATATTAAATGTTTTTTGCAAGACAGGGGTGATACAAACTAGAATAGGGAAAACTTATTCAACATCCAGAAACTTATCAATGGGAATCCCTCAAGGGTCAGTTCTAGCTCCCCTTCTCTTCACCATATTAATGTATGATTTGCCAAGTAAGATATCGAACAATGTTGTGCTTGTTCAATATGCGGATGATATATGCATGTGGATGGAAGTAACTCTGAAAAAGAAAACACCCCAGGCGTAGTATAAATTATATAAAAAAGATTTATCAACGCGAGCTTGACAAGATGGGTGAATATATGAAGCTAAATGGGCTAAGTCTATCTTATGAAAAAACAAACATCATTCTCTCTTTACAATGGCTTAAATCCAGATAGAATGCCTGTCTTTACTTTGGAAAAAATACAACTATTAAAATATGTAACACAGGTAAAATTTTTGGGAGTTCTTTTTACTTCAAAGTTAACATGGAATATACACATTGATAATTTACTAACTAAAGCAAGGAAAACGTTAAATTTAATAAAAAAAAGTCTCTAATCAAAAATGGGGACAAAACTCATCTACATTAGTAACACTGTGTAAATCTTTAATGCGATCAAAGTTAACATATGCACAAGAAGTTTTTTTCAGCGCTCCAAAGTATTTATTAAAAAAAAGCTTCAAAGCATTGAATGTAAGGCATTAAAAGTAGCACTAGGTCTACCAACTCATGCATCATCATCACTACATATATTTGAGACTCAATGCTTCCATTAGAAGAGTATAGAGGATTAGCGTGTTGTAAATATGTAATTAAAAATTCAGCTATCAAAACATACATCAACTCTGACATAAAGGTTAGGTCAGATATTGACTTTCCTAAAAGAGCTAAATCAATATCCTCTCAAGTTACACTAGCAACATTCACAACCAAAACTATAACCGACTCTGGCATTTCTACAGATAAAGATTCAGTATCTGTCAGACCATCCTTTTTCCCAATACCAACATGGGAACTTCAAAAAGCTTATTTTGATCTTGACACACAGATATAAAGAAAGACGAAAACATAAATATGCTAGCCAGTTTATACTAAATGCCATATTGAAGAGAACTACGCGAGTCATTTAAAG
>JADBJO010003011.1:83957-88957 GCA_016801955.1 Conus betulinus | reverse complement strand
GACGTACGGACAGGCACAAACTATATGCAGCTACGTATGCATGCATGTATGCACGGGCCCTCACGCGCGCGCACTCACACACACACACACACACACACACACACAAAGATTTTTAACAACGTTTTTGGTGCGGTTTTAGAAGATGTATTTTAAAGAGATGGAGATGTGTGAAGGTTCTGTGTGTGTGCGTGTGTGTGTGTTTTTAATGACTTGTGAGTTGATTGTAACGTGGTGGCAGCCCTCATATGGCCCTTTGCGGTCGGCTGGGCTACAAGCAACATTACCTGTCCTTACCTTACACAAAGAGAAAGGCAGAATAAAAAAAAAGATCGTAAGCGCTGCTCTTGTATGAATGATACCTCACTTAGTCGTATAGACACAAAAATCAAGTTTTGTGTTTGTTTTTTCCTGAATCTGTTACCACATATGTATACCTTTCTTGTAGCAATAGGAGATATTACGCAATGAATTATTACGTAAATATCAAAGGCGAGAGAGAGAGAGAGAGAGAGAGAGAGAGAGAGAGAAGCAAAGGTGAAAAGAATGCTTCCTCTTTACCATGTTCAGGGTCGGTCAGTCAGACCAGTGCCTATGCCAGACCGGCAGTATGACAACAGCACATCCACTGCAGGATTGCCCGAAGCTCTGAGACAACAGATATGGACGGAGCAAACATCAGTGGAGAGGAAGCTCTACGGTGCCCTTAGGGACCTACAGCGCACGGCAGCATTCGTCAGGGGAGCTGGCGTTCCCATCTAGAGTGTTCGAAAAGAAGAAAATGTTTTGCAAAGATGAACGCGAAGAAAAAAGAACTTCTCTTTCTAACTGGGCGCAAAATGATAACGATGCAGAAATTAATGATAAGCCCAACACATGCGATTCGTATAATATAGTGTTTTGTACTGATAATTGTTGTAAAGCAGTCATAAGAAATGTTCACGCTCAAAAAAATCAGATGTGGCTATGAAAGGATTCACCCTTACACACACACACAAGTAGGTTCAGAATCCATGAACACACGCAATTTTAAGTTTTGATTCCCAGACCCTCTAACGAATGGAACGAAAGAATGTTGTGACAAATGACATCGAAATATAGCATGTTTAATTTCCTGGTTTAGTTGTCAGTGTGCTTGGCTGTAACTAAGACACTCACTTTCTAAGTTTTAGTATACGGGTGTTGAAAATTGATTAACAAATTACAGTTTGTAAGTTTACAAATTGCAGTTTGTAAGTTACAAATTGCAGTTTGCAAGTTTACAAATTGCAGTTTGTAAGACTGTGTTGTATCGCATTTCCTTTCATTAAAATACACATTGAGACTTCCGCAACACCTTCAGCGAACCTGTATTCAAAAGGAGCCATAGATCATATTTCAGTCCTGCTGAATCTTTCTTTTTTATTCTTTCTTTCTTTGTTTTCTTTAATTGCATTATTCGTTGTATTTCAATGATTTTTTTTTGCTTCAGATTTATACCTTAGCTTCTTCTGATTAATTTTGGTGTCTAATCTGAGAGGAAATCTGAAATGTGGCAGCAAACGGTAGACAATAATTACAAAACACGTACGATAACTCTTGCTCCTTTGTGAACTAAATCCACGCCCATCTCTTCCAAGGGAAATAATTACAAAAAAATTGAAGTTTGTAGGCTCCGACGAACAGACTGGCACAAACAAATGCAGCTACGCACGCGCATACACACACACAGACAGGCACACATTCATACGCGAAAGCACGCACTCGTGCATGCACGTGTTCGGGGGGAAAGCAGTGTACTCTGCATTATCTTCGCCTTCCCACGAAAAAGGAAAGAAAGAAAAAGAAAAAACAAACACACTGTCACACACAGAGAAAACTTTGCGCTGCCGCCGGTACGGGGCGAGAGCTTGAGGTCGACCTGTTCCCATTGGACCGAGGTTTTATTTCTATGGCAGAATAGTCAGTCGTCCTCCTCCCGATGGGAGAAAGAAAACTCGAAGAGAAACCTGCGGAACAAGATCTACGTGAGTTAGTGTAGTCTGCCAGTTCGGCCAGACGAGATCAACGGGAGGCGAGTGCAGCACACTGGTTGTGCCCACGAAGAGACCTCCACAAGAACGACTTGGAGGGCCGCGGCCACTGCAAGCTAAGTCTTACTGCACTGAAAGAACAAACATGAAGGAGGACGCTTTTGGAGAATACCAATCTTTTTCTTCCGTTCTTTCTACCTTTTCGCGCTTTCTCTGTCTTTTTTTCTCTTCTTTTTTGTCTTTTATTCTTTCTTTTCATTTCTCTCTCTCTCTCTCTCTCTTCTCTCTCTCTCTCCTCTCTCTCTCTCTCTCTCTCCTCTCTCTTCCTCTCTCTCTGTGTGTGTGTGTGTGTGTGTGTGTGTGTGTGTGTGTGTGCGTGTTTCAGTATCGATACGTCATATCAGGGATTAAGATAGAAGAAAAGAAAACAGGAAAAGAAAGAAGAAAGGAAAAATAAAATTTAAAAAAAGCAGATGGACAGAAATGAAAATGGAAGAAGAAACGACAAAAGGATTGCAACGGGGGGGGGGGTGGGGGGGGGGGGGGGGGGGGGGGGGGGTGGGGGGGGGGGCGAGGGAAAGGCAAAGAAGAAGGAAGGAAAGGAAAAGGAACATTAAAAGACAAAAAATAAAGGGGGGAAAAGATAAAAGGAGAAGAGAAGAGAAAAGGAAGAGAAGAGATGAGAGGAGAGAGGAGATGAGAGAAGAGGGAGGAGAGAGGAGAGAGAGAGGCCGAGAGATAGAGAGAGAGAGGAGAGAGAGAGAGAAGAAAGGAAAAAAAAAAACAGAAACCAAAAATCTTCAGGGATTGACGACATAAACGAGAGACCAATAACTACGTAGAGGCGATGATGACGTTAGATAAAGCGATAGACGTCAGGGGAGGGACTACCAGGTGTTCCAAGGTGGTGAGTGGTAGTATATGAGGGATGAATCCCCACATTGAGGGTCTCATGTGGCGATCTAATCAGTGCGCATGCGCAGAGATAATGTGGCCGTCGTATTAGGCATTAAGATAAGAAGAAAGAAAAGAAAGAGAGAAAAAGAAAGAAAAGGAAATGAAAAAGAAAGGGCCAAAAAAGAAAAAAGAAGTGGAAGAAAAAAAAAGGAAGAAGAAAGGAAAAGGAAAGGAAGGAAGAAAAGACAAAAAAAAAAAAGACAGAAAAAAAGAAAGGAAGAAAAAAGACCACAAGAAAAGAAAGAAAGACAGAGAAAGAACAAAGAAAGGAAAGAAAGAAAGACAGACAGAAATAAAGAAAAGAAAGGAAGAAACAGAACGAAAATCTTACAGGCTTGATGACATAAAACGAAAGACAAATAAAATACGTATAGTCAAGACGTATGACGAACATAGACGTCAAGGGGAGGACTAGGTGTTCCATGTGTGGTGAGTAGTATAGGAGGTTCAAATCATGCCCATTGAGGATGTCATGTGAGGATATCATCAGTGCGCATGCGCAAAGTCAGGGATTAAGAAATCAATGACAGTAATTCATTAGCTGGGGGGAATCACCACCGTGCTATGTAGAAAACGACGCCGGAACCTTTTTGTCTCTTTGTGAAACTGTTGATGTATATACTGTGATGTCATACAAGCTGGGGAATCAGCACTTGCAGCTTCAACGGAGACCCCATACAACAAGTCTGATTGGCTCTGTTTATAGATGACTATTCGCCCGACATTTTGTGTTGATTTGTTTGATCTTTTCTTCTTTTTATTTTCTTCCATGTGCTAACTACTTTTAATGTCCTACCTGCTTTGGGTTTTGTCTATATACCATTTCTACGTAATTTATTTCCTCATGAACATGTACGCCCAATCTATGACGGGTGCTGCGCGATTTACTATATCCTGTCTGGTAAGATCGCTGCTTGACCGCGACCGGGTGGTTCCTCGGCTTCTTTGGCCTATTTTAGGCCTCAGAAACGCACCTAACAATCCCCCCTTCCATTTACGCCGGCCATTGTCCGCTTCAGTTCGATGATTTCATTTGATCACCTGCTTTTTTGCTAGCAGAATGACTCCTACTGACATGTTCAAACTGGGCCTTCAAAAGCATAATGATTGTTAAAGCGCCCTTTTTATCAGTAAGTAGTGACGTGTATTGTTTGTTTTGTGTAGTCCACTCATTCACTGCACAACACACAGTGATTGCACATTCTTGTTATTGACTATTTATTTAATTCTCTATGCCCTTCTGTTCTAAGTAGATGTTTCAGTTTTTTGGAAAAAGCTAGGTCCAGAGTAGCTAGGGCAGTTCCAATAAGGTAGGATACAGACGCTTTCTTATCAAGTATTCGTCGTGCATTTTATGTCAGACACTATATGATACCGTGTTTTTTTAGTGCTTATTTTCACCCTTTATGAGGTATTGCTTTGCTGTCCCTACAATTGCGTTTTTCATGGATATTCTTCGAGTCTGTCCTTGTTGGTTAGTCGTCCCATTGCAAAATTACAGCAAAGATCGCCTGTTTGGTATAGCGTCCCATTTGGATTATTAACTTTTCTTACAAATAATAGCAGGCCTAAATTACAATAGCAGGCCCACACACACACGCTTTTGTGCTTAAGTGCATTATTCTTTTGTGTAACTTCGGTCTGTTTAGTTAACAGTATAGTATATGTTTAAATTCGTATTTTGTTATTGTAACAACAGCTTTGCTGTAAAACATGTTTAAACTTGTCTTTTACAAAGATATTTTACATCACAACACACACACCACACACACACACACCACACAATACACACACACACACCGCGCGCGCGCTGATGCGCGCGCCGCGTCCGCGCGCAGCCACGGCCAGCCTAAAGCACGCTGCATCCAGAGTGCGGAAAGATGGGGGATGACGGGACAGCGGATAGGAAGGGGGGAGTCCAACAGTGCCGAGAGTGTATTTCATTTGATAAAGTATACGATGCAGCCCCCCCAATATAGCAGAATTGACAGTGTCAGTGCACCACACCTTATTTAGTACCCGTGACTAAAGCCC
>JADBJO010003011.1:58916-70119 GCA_016801955.1 Conus betulinus | reverse complement strand
GCTGACTCCCTACTGCCCCAATACCCGCTGTACGGCTACTAACTGGTCCCCATGGAATTTCCTAACTTTTTTTTTGTTTGGGCCCAGTCACCACAACCTTCTGCGGCCGAGAGCTCATTTCCTCTAATTGCCTGCGTAGGCTCTCGACCTCCTCCACTAACCCGCTCATATGGCCTGGGCTGTGGTTCCTCATCCCCCCAAGACCACCACCAATCATCATCCCTCTCCCCAGTCCTGGGGATCTTCCAACTTCTGCCTGTAAGTTAGGCATCGTTGGGGATGCAGATGCGCTTTCACGCTCTTGCGACATCTTGACAACTACTTTTTTTTTTTTTTTTTTTTTTAATACTACCAACGGTACAACACCCGAATACTTGGAATGTTACAACAACAAACCCCCCAAAAAATACCCAACACTGTCATAAAAGAAGGGAAAATGAACAGACATTTCCAATAAAAAACAAAAACAACCAAACCAAAAACCATGCAGCCAATAGCATCCAACTGCTCCCCGACTTTGAGAGCACTATGGGGCTAGAAAAAAAAATAATGAAGTGTACTAACCAACAGACTCAATCGCTAAGGACTGTCACACATCTGTACCTCAAGTTATGCGAACAAAGGATTTTCAACTGAAAAAAAAAAAAAAAAATCATAAGGTCAAAATTTGCCTCCTTTAGAAATGCCACTCAAGGCATACATCTTTCGTGCTCATGAAAAGAAAAAAAAAAAAAAAAAAAAAAAATCAATGTTCCACAAAAAATTCATTTGAAGCATCTCTTTGTGGAAGAACTAAGTTGTTCCTGTCGATTCCCCGTTCACCCTTGTTACCCGATCACGCACGAGTAACTGCCCAGTCGAACCTCTGTCTCTCAGCTGCCTCAGCAATTTGAATTTGCATAAACAACCCAAAAGTATATCACCACTGGCTGATGGGGCTGCCTCGTCTTGGGCTGCCGGTGTGCTGTCTTGCCCAGGGCTGATGGTCCTTGCCCAGCAGTCTGGTCCTCCCTAAGGTCTGCAAGCCCCAGCGTTCATCGCGGCCCTCCTTATGGCTTCTCCCGTCTCGGTCATCGGGGGCCCGGGTCATCTTTCTAGCCTCGGTGGGTTTATCTAGTCTCAATTTTTTTTAATTTCTTTTTGTCCCCATCACCATCCTGCTCGCAGCGCCAAATTAAAAAGAGTGGAGGGCAGGCTGTGTCACTTTCTCTCTGTCTCAAGGCTTGTGACTATCCCTTATACATCTCTCGTTCAAATGACAACATGAGAGAAACTTCAACTTCCAGTTCTTATATTGCCCAAATGTTGTTGTTGGGGCATAGGTGATGAGGTCATACAATGATAAGAAACCCTACATCCCTAACTAAATGGGCGAGTCGAATCTGATGTTTGCCCAATTCATTTCAAAATTTTCCCCTCGGAAGATTCCCGATCTAAACAAAAAAAACCCACCGAGCTATCTGGAGGCAGCAGACAGACTGGGAAATGATGTGCGTCTTGATCTGAGGAGGGGGTCAGGAGCCTTCTGACTCGCGCCAAACTTCAGGAGACGCGTCTGGCACCGGTGATGTAATTCTCTTGAAGGAGCCAATCGCTAGCAACTCTCACCCAGAATGGTAGCTTCCTTTTAGGTTTGAAAATTTTTGTACTTACTTTACTCACAATATTTTTTGTACTTACTCTTTACTATCAATATCTCTAATAAACTAATAATAAACTACTAAAGGCTAGAACGAAGAGCCCCCTAACTAGACCCAATCCGAAAGTAGAAAACAAACCGGGTCACTTCCGGAAGGGAAATATAACACCCTGTGTCTAGTTGCCAACTCTGGGAACTAATACGTGAGGTTGCTTCCCTTTGACCGCAGATGTCATTGACATGTCACATATAGTCTAAATCAACTTTAGGGGAGTACTTCTGGGCCGGTCCCAAGTACTCCCCTTACTCATTAATGTGCTCAGGGTTCTTATATACTGGTTATAAACTCATACATTGACATTCTACCTAAATGAACATTGAAATATAGTGTGAATCAACTTTAGGGGGGGAGTTCTTCTGGCCGGTCCCAGAAGTACCCCGCTTGCATATCTCCTTTATTAATGTGTTGAGGGTTGTTATTTAAAGGTCATAAACTCACTCATGGACATTCTATCTGAATCAACATTGAAATACAGTCTAAATTAGTTTTAGGGGAGTAGTTCTGGGCCGGTCCCAGAAGTACCCCCCTTGCATATCTCCTTTATTAATATGTTCAAGGTTGCTATTTACACATGGACATTCTATCTGAATCAACATTGAACTATAGTCTGAATCAACCCCCGACCCGACCCGACCCGACCCGACCCGACGACGACTACACCACACCACACTACACTGCATCCCACTGTTCTACACTGCGCTGCGCTGTACTGCTCTGTGTGCTACACTACACTACACTACACTACACTACACTACACTACACTACACTACACACTACACTACACTACACTACTACTACACTACTACACTACACTACACTACACTACACTACACTACACACTACACTACACTACACTACTACACTACACTACACTACACTACACTACACACTACACTACACTACACTACACTACTACACTACTACTACACTACACTACACTACACTACACTACACTACACTACACTACACTACACTACACTACACTACACACTACACTACACACTGCACTGCGCTGCACTGCATTGCGCTACACTACACTACACTACACTACACTGCACTGCACTGCACTGCACTACACTACACACCACATACCCTATGTTGTTGTCGATGTTGTTGTCGTTGTTACTGTCACTGCTGCCGCAGCTGAAGTTATTGTTGTCGTTGTTACAACCACTCCTGTTGTTGCCTTGTCATTGCTGCTACCACTGTTATAGTATAGTAGTAGTAGCAGCAGTAGCAGCAGCAGTAGTAGCAGCAGCAGCAGCAGCAGCAGCAGCAGCAGCAGCAGCAGTAGTAGTAGTAGTAGTAGTTCATCACCATGTCCCTCACCATCACTATGTCCCTCGCCATCCCCGTGTCCCTCACCATTTCCATCTGGAAGTCCTTCATCGTTTGATGATGGGATCTGAAATCCTCCTCCAAGATGCCTACTAACTCAGTAACGAAAAAAAAAAAAAAAACTTAAAGGCCGAACTCACTTCTTATGTAGTACAACTCCCTTGGTGTAGTCGTTTTGGATCTGTTGTCTTTAAGAATTTGGATATCTCTTTCTTCATATTTCTTTGCCCAGTCCGTCTTTAACATGTTGCTGGCTGTCCGTGTGATGACAGCTCGGTCAGTTTAAAGGCTTCAGCAGTGAGGCTGAATAGGCATCAAAGGACAAGGAGGTAATTATTCAAAAAACTCTCTCTCTCTCTCTCTCTCTCTCTCTCTCTCTCTCTCTCTCTCTCTCTCTCTCTCTCTCTCTCTCTCTCTCTCTCTCACACACACACACACACACACACACACACACACACACACACACACACACACACACACACACGCGATAACACATATACACATACACGCGCGCGCGCTCGCACACACACACACGCACGCACGCACGCACACACTCACACACACACACACACACACACACACACACACACACACACACACACACACACACACACACACACACACACACACACACACACACACACACACATTTTAAATGCACTTTATTCAAAAGCAAACACTGAAATTTCGAATCCAAACCGGCTCACGCTATTTCTTTCAGTTCACAAATTGTTGAGGTTGCAAAAAATTATCTCTCATCTCAAATTAGCACACATAGTGTAGTGTAGTTTATATTTAAATGTGTACTGTTCTTGACATTATTTCTCACACACTCCGCCCACCCACCCCCCCACCTCCTTCCCCTCCCTTCCCCCCCCCCCCCCCCCCCCCCCCTCTTGTACAGTCTAATACACACCAAGTGTGAACAGACATAAAACACACAACACACAACAACAACAACACACAACACACACACACACACACACACACACACACACACACACACACACACACACACACACGCACACACACACACACACACACACACAGTTCAAATAGTTTTTTTTCAAATTTTTTGTGTGTGTGTCCTATTTTTTTAAAAAAAAAAAAAAAAAAAAAAAAAAAAAAAAAAAAAAGAAAAAGCTGCTTTTGCTCATTTGCTCATTTCATGAAATATGCATAGGGTTTGCTTATTTCACAAAATAGGCAGATTTTCTGCCGATTTCGTAAATTGAGCAAAGTCTTACTCATTTCACGAAGTGAGGAATTTTACAAATATAGCGAAACATGTATATAAAAAAAAAAAAAAAAAAAAAAAAAAAAAAAAAAAAAAAAAAAAAAAAACCGAAAAGTAAGTTCCCATCCGTTCCCCCCCCCCCCCCCCCCCCCTCTTCCCCCCCATCGCAACTCATTGTCTAAAAAAAAAACAATCAATGAAAAAAAGTAACAAATCAAGATAACAATTTCTGCAACAGAGAGAACGTTAAGTATGTGCTTTTGACAATAAAGAACTCCCCCGAAGTCGGAGTGTGGCTGCCCACGTGCGGGGTAATCAAAAATCACACACGTAATGTTCATCCCCAGCTGATGCATTTGTACCATAGTGTTCAAGTACTTCGGCTGTTCGGATGATCCCTGGAGTCTTTTAGCCAGGGTACGACAACAACAACAACAACAACACAACAACAAATAAATAACAATTCCGAGCACATAAATAAAGGACATATGCAATGGGGGGGTGCTTCTGGGACCTGCCCAGAAATACTCTCTCAAATTGATTCAGACTATTTTTTTTTTTTTTTTTTTTAATAATGATTCACATAGAATGTCCATGTATGAATTATGATCAGTAAATAACAACATTGAACACATTAATAAAGGAGATATACATGGGGGGGGGGGGGGGGGGGGCAGAAAGACTCTCCCTTAAGTTGATTCATTCTAGATTCCAAAGATGATCGGATAGAATGCCATATATCAGTTTATGGCCAGTTAAATAAATACCTAAGCACATTAATATAAAAGAGATATGCAAGGGGAGTACTTCTGGGACCGGCCCAGAACTACTCCCCCTAAAGTTGATTCAGACAATATTTCATTGTTGATTCAGATAGAATGTCCTTGTATGACCTTTTTATAACAATAAATGACAACTCTCAACATTAATAGGAGATATGCAGGGGGGGTACTTCTGGGACCGGCCCAGAAGTACTCCCCCTAAAGTTGATTCAGACAATATTTCATTGTTGATTCAGATAGAATGTCCATGTGTGAGTTTATGACCAGTAAGTAACAACCCTGAACACATTAATAAAGGAGATATGCAAGGGGGGGGTACCTCTGGGACCGGCCCAGATGTACTCCCCCTAAGGTTGATTCAGACTACATTTCAATGTTGATTCTGGTAGAATGTCCATGTATGAATTCATAACAAGTAAATAACAACAATGAACACATAAACAATGGAGATATGCAAGGGGGGGTACTTGGGACCGGCCCAGTAGTACTCCCCCTAAAGTTGATTCAGATTTAATTCAATGTTGATTCAGATAGAAGTCCATGTATGAGTAAATGACCAATAAATAACAACCCTCAACACCTTAAAGGGAGATATGCTGGGGGGGGGGGGGGGGGGGGGGGGGGGGGGGGTACTTCTGGGACTGGCCCAGAATGACTCCCGGGAGTACTTTATGAAAACAGGGGGGTCCATTTTTTACCCGACCCTGAAGTACTCCCGGGAGTCATTCTGGCGCGGCCACAGAAGTACCCCCGGGAGTACTTCTGGGCGGGAAGTACTTTGGGTTGTTACAGTGACAGCTCAGTTAGCCTCAAAATTCAAGCTTACTGTCCTGGACTGGCTGGTGGATACCTTACCACAGCGCAGAGACTACCAGACCGAGCAGAATCAGCCAAACGCTGGGCAGGGGGAGCAAGCAGTGTGTCACGGCAATTTCAGTCCAGAACCACTGCCAGCAATGTCAGACTTAACAATGATTTCCACTCTGACATGCCTGCTGGCCGACGGTTGTTCTCTGCACACCGTATTCCTAATGTCTCCCGATCTGTCAATAGCATCCCTGCTACCCAGCATGGTTACCCACCTAGCTATTCCCCAAGAGCTACCCAGGTACATATCCCTGACTCCCGACAGTCATACAATCCTAATATATCAATGGGCAGTGTTTCTCATTTTGATTCTGTCTCACGTTTTCAAGACGGGTCAAATGTAGAGGGTCCAAACCAGTCCCCTAGGTATGGTCACGTGCTTCGTTCTTACCCCCAACACCATCCAGATCTTAACTACAATAATAATCATGTCACAGACCATGCCGTACCCCCCTTACATTCCATGCAGCATTTCCCTTCTTTACTCCCGGCCGCGGATATAGCCGCGGTTCAAGGGTCATCGCATAATTGGATCATCTGACCGGTCACATGATATTGTTTACTTACTTGCTTGCAAAATGGCGGCTCCCATACAGCGTGTTTGAAGCGATTTCTCAGCAAGTTTTGGGTCGATTTTGGACGTTTTTTTTTTTTTGCGTTTTGTAAAGTGAAAATTAGTCAAGCAGATCAACATGGCTGCAGAAGATTTACTGCCGAAGAGGTAGTGAGAACTGTGTTTGAAACGCCGTACGAAGGTGAAATTAGAAACGATGAAAGTGAAAGCAAAATGAAGGTGACGTGGTTGTCGATCATCCTGACAATGAGTCAAGTGATTCGGATTACCGGGATGGAGATATTGATCTACCAAGTACATCGACAGGTAGGAGGCGTGTGTCGTGCTGGTAGTGGGCGTAGTTGAGGACGTGATAGGAGAGGGGAAAATTGTTAAAATGTGATGCAAACATTTAGAGTGTGACGCCAGTGACAGTGGTTGACACACTTGTTTGTTATGTTAATTTTTGCCAAATTTTTTGTATGACGGATGAAGTGGTAGTAAACGTCGCATCTCCAGCCGACATTGACATGCATTACTCAATGTATCTCTCAACACACTGTGTTTTTTTTTTTGGTAAATAATTGCACTTGGTTGTTATGTCCTGTAGATTTGTGCACATTTTCAATACCATTTTCACCTATGATATATTGAGAATTGAATTTTCATGGATTTTTTTTTTCAAAATATTGTTTTTTTTTTTCTTAACATCTTGGTGATCTTCCCATGATTGTGAGTTATCTCATCCTGTCAACATGAAACATATGATAATTATATTTTCCATTCATTTTCCTTCAAGAAAATGTATACTTCTGTATGCTTTAGAGCAATACTTGAAGTTTTTTTGTTTTTTTTTTTTTTTGGTAAGGTTGGTGTTTTTCCCCCAAAATTACAAATAGTTTCTCTGTCCTTCTCTCTTCTTTCTCTCTCTCTCTGTCTCTCTCTCTCTCTCTCTCTCTCTCTCTCTCTCTCTCTCTCTCTCTTCTCTCTCTCTCTCTCTCTCTCTCTCTCTCTCTCTCTCTCTCTCTCTCTCTCTCTCTCTCTCTCTCTCTCTCTCTCTCTCTCTCTCTCTCTCTCTCTCTCTCTCTCTGTCTCTATTTCTGTCTCTGTCCTCTCTCTCTCTCTGTCTTCTCTCTGTGTCTCTGTCTCTCTCTCTGTTTCTCTCTCTGTGTCTCTCTCTGTGTCTCTCTGTCTGTCTCTCTGCTCTCTGTCTGTCTGTCTGTCTGTCTCTCTCTCTCTGTCTCTCTCTCTCTCTCTCTCTCTCTCTCTCTCTCTCTCTCTCTCTCTCTCTCTCTCTCTCTCTCTCTCTCTCTCCCCTCTCTCTCTCTCTCTTGCCTCCTCTCTCTCTCTCTGGACAGGTCTCTCTCTCTCTCTCTGCTCTTTCTCTGTCTGGTCCCTCTCCCCTCTCATATTATCTCTGTCTGACAGGCGGCAGTGTCTCTCTGAAAAGTGGACCCTCGGCACATTCTATCCTTGACAGACGGCTCTCTCTCTCCTCCCTCTATAGGGCACAGAGGGCAGTAGAGGGCATGCCTTGAAGGTCCTCTCACCCGGCACATTATAACTGACAGACGGCAGTAGAGGACACAGACGGCAGTAGAGGACACAGACGGCAGTAGAGGGCATGGCCTTGAAGGTGAGGACCACCCTCTCTATTATAACTGACAGACGGCAGTTGACACAGACGGCTCCCTCACAGACGGCAGTAGAGGACACAGACGGCAGTAGAGGGCATGGCCTTGAAGGTGAGGACCACTCGGCACATTATAACTGACAGACGGCAGTAGAGGACACAGACGGCAGTAGATCTCACAGACGGACAGACGGCAGTAGAGGGCACAGACGAAGGTGAGGACCACCTCAGCTGAAACTGAGGACGGCGGCAGAGGAGAGGACTGGCAGTGGCAGTAGAGGACCACAGGCGGCAGTAGAGGACACAGACGGCAGTAGAGAGGGCATGGCCTGGCAGTAGAGGACACAGACCGGCACATTATAGACTGACACAGACGGCAGTAGAGGACACAGACGGCAGTAGAGGGCAGCAGAGGACACAGACGGCAAGGTTAGAGGACCTAGAGGACGGTCACTGACAGACGGCAGTAGAGGACATGGCCTTGAAGGAGGACCACCCGGCACATTATAACTGACAGGCAGTAGTAGAGGACACAGACGGCAGTAGAGGACACAGACGGCAGTATTATACTGAGAGCGGCAGTAGAGGACACAGACTGCAGTGAGGACCAGGGCATGCCTTGAGGTGAGCACCACTGGGCACATTATAACTGACAGACACGGGGCAGTAGAGGACACAGACGGCAGTAGAGGCATGGCCCAGAAGGTGAGTACCACTGGGCACATTATAACTGACCTCTGTTAGTGGCATGGCCGTAGAGGGCATGGCCTTGAAGGTGAGGACACCACTGGGCACATTATAACTGACAGACGGCAGTAGAGGACACAGACGGCAGTAGAGGACACAGACGGCACACAGACGGCAGTAGAGGGCATGGCCTTGAAGGTGAGGACACTGGGGCACATTATAACTGACAGACGGCAGTAGAGGACACAGACGGCAGACGGCTTGAAGGTGAGTAGAGGACACAGACAGGCGGCAGTAGAGGGCATGGCCTTGAAGGTGAGGACCACTGGGCACATTATAACTGACAGACGGCAGTAGAGGACATGACACAGCACAGAGGGCAGTAGAGGACACAGACGGACGAGTAGAGGGCACAGACGGCAGTAGAGGGCATGGCCTTGAAGGTGAGGACCACTGGGCACATTATAACTGACAGACGGCAGTAGAGGGGCAGTAGAGGACACAGACGCAGATAGTAGAGGACAGACAGACGGCAGTAGAGGGCATGGCCTTGAAGGTGAGGACCACTGGGCACATTATAACTGACAGGCGGCAGTAGAGGGCATGGCCTTGACGGTGAGTAGAGGACACAGACTGGGCACATTATAGGACACACTGAGTAGACAGACGGCAGTAGAGGACATGGCCTTGAAGGTGAGGGACCAGACGGCACATTATAACTGACAGACGGCAGTAGAGGACACAGACGGCAGTAGAGGGACATGGACGGCAGTAGAGGACACAGACGGCAGTAGAGGACACAGACGGCAGTAGAGGGACACAGACGGCAGTAGAGGGCATGGCCTTGAAGGTGAGGACCCACTGGGCACATTATAACTGACAGGCGGCAGTAGAGGGCACAGGCGACAAGGTGAGGACCACAGGGAGGACACAGACGGTAGAGGACACAGACGGCAGTAGGCACAGACGGCAGTAGAGGGCACAGACGGCAGTAGAGGGCATGGCCTTGAAGGTGAGGACCACCCGGCACATTATAACTAACGGCACAGACGGCAGTAGAGGGCACAGACGGCAGTAGAGGGCATGGCCTTGAAGGTGAGGACCACTGGGCAGCAGTAGACTGACAGACGGCAGTAGAGGGCATGGCTTGCAGTAGAGGACCACTGGGGCACATTATAACTGACAGACGGCAGTAGAGGGCACAGGCTTGAAGGTGAGGACCACCCGGCACATTATAACTGACAGACGGCAGTAGAGGCACAGGACGGCAGTAGAGGACCATGGACATAACTGAAGACGGCACCAGAGGGCACGGCCTTTATGACTGAGAGGTGAGGCAGCATTATAACTGACAGACGGCAGTAGGGCATGGCCTTGAAGGTGAGGACCACTGGGGCACATAACTATAACTGACAGGCGGCGGCAGTAGAGGGCATAGCCTTGAAGGTGAGGACCACTGGGCACATTAGAGGACAGACGGCAGTAGAGGGCACAGCCTTGTAGTAGAGGACACACGGCAGTAGAGGGGCAGTAGAGGGCATGGCCTTGAAGGTGAGGACCACTGGGCACATTATAACTGACAGGCAGCAGTAGAGGGCAGTAGAGAGCACAGCCGGCAAGGTAGAGGGCATGGCCTTGAAGGTGAGGACCACTGGGCACATTATAACTGACAGCGGCAGTAGAGGGCATGGCCTTGAAGGTGAGGACCACTGGGCACATTAAGGTGAGGACCACTGACAAAACGGCAGTAGAGGACATGGCCTTGAAGGTGAGGACCACTCGGTTAAAATGTCGTCAGCAGCAGGACTCTTCATTTCCAGATTTGCAAGGAAAATATGTATTGATCGAAAATGGTCTGGTGATGAGAGAGAGAGAGAGAGAGAGAGAGAGAGAGAGAGAGAGAGAGAGAGAGAGAGAGAGAGAGAAACTCTGAAGTTTTTAATTGTAAGGCCACCGACCTGTATGCAATGGGTACACGTTTGCTGAGAATGAAATTAAAATGAGTACGGGTCATCAACAAAAGGGAGTCACTTTTTTTCAGAAGCACACAAGCAAACAATTGCTAGGGGAAAAGTTCAAGGAAACAAACCAAGATAAACAAAAATATTTTCACTTGCATTGGAAACCAATCACAACACATATTCATATATCTAGTTTCCGTTGATAAGTTCATGTCTAGTTTTCAGTGCACAAAAGATGCACATTGTCACATTTCTAGGGACCAGCATTTTTTTTTTCTCATTGAGAGAGAGAGACAGTCAGTCAGTCAGTCAGTCAGTCAGTCAGATAAACAGAATGACAGATGGACAGACAGAAAAGATGCAACTGATGGGTGGGATGGTACACGTCTCTATTTAGAGAGAGAGAGAGAGAGAGAGAGAGAGAGAGAGAGAGAGAGAGAGAGAG
>JADBJO010003011.1:38916-43916 GCA_016801955.1 Conus betulinus | reverse complement strand
GAATGAGCAACATTTGTTATTTCAATGCTCCCTCTATCAAGACCTAAGGAGTAATTTCTCAAAGAATTCGCCAGTTGTCCCCTTCATTTGCTTCTGAAGGTATCCAGTGCTTCGCACAGACATAGCCTGTCAAGGTACATTTTTCATGCCATAAACAGAAGGATGAAGTCAATTCTTTAGTTGATAAATTACTGCGGACAATGACCACTACCATAGTTTTTCCTTGAAATGACTGACTTCATTTGTTTTGTCATTTCGTGTACTCTAAACGTATCTGTATCATGTATCATCTTTTTACACGCAGTTTGGGGGAGTTATTATTGCAATACTTTTTTTGTTGTTTGCAATACATATATGCTAACTCCTCCCTGTTTCCTCCCCCACTCCCCCCCCCCACTCCCCCCCCCCCCCCCCCCCCTTCCCTTTGTACCTTGTATTGTGCCCAAGGCCGATGTACATTACAAAGCTTTCTGAGTTCTCTCTCTCTCTCTCTCTCTCTCTCTCTCTCTCTCTCTCTCTCTCTCTCTCTCACTTTTTTTCTTTCACTATCTCTCTCTCTTTCGTGTGTGTGTGTGCGCGCGCGCGCGTGTGTGCGCGCGTGCGTGCGCGCTAAGCAGGTGTCTCAAAATTTCGCAACATGTCTAAATCTTGCGACAGGATTGAGGGGAACCTTGTCCCATTATACTCTCTTTGTATCGATGATTCCTCACGGTCATTGACACTGGACAATGTTCCATGTTGACGATGGCATTGGCTCCACACTCGTCAAGAACCAGTGAGTGGGACATGAGACTGAAACAGGAGAAGTTCAGATAAGGTCCGTCAAAAGGAAACGACGTCGTTGGTTCTTTCCAGGACAATGAAAGAAGAACCACAGTCCGTCCTCTTCTCAGAAGCATGGGCTAGATGCGTGCATTTCCCGACGAAGACTGGGGAGGCCAGGGCTTGTTGGCCTCCAGGGTAAGTGGAACCACTGGCTTCTGTTTGAAAGTTTGAGGTTGTCATTCATTGTGCTCACGTAGCTACATGATCGCCTGCCTTTCGGCACCGGAAGTACTGCCTTGACGTGTGGCAGGCTGGTGAGGGAGGATAATGTAGAAAAAAAGCCCTGATTTTGATACTTAAAAAGCCTTGATTGTGTAAAACTTAAAAACAGCCCTGATTTTGATATTTTAAAAGGCCATGATTTTAATACTTTAAAAAGCTGTGATTTTAATAATTTAAAAGCCTCTGATTTAAGTTGTCTAAAAGCCCTAATTTTGATGTTTCAAGAAGCTCAGATTTTGATGATTTAAAAAGCTCTGATTTTGATCATTTGAAAAGTCCTGATTTTAATGATTTGAAAAGCTCTGATTTTAAACAAATAAAAGCAGTTGTTTGCAGACGTGTCTAAATCAGGTTTGAAAGCTAATAAATGGTATCAGTCAGACACACACACAGAGCTTTTAGCAAAACCCGTGCAATCAAGGTATTGGAAAGTGACGATTGGTCTGACCAGCGCGTTGGGCTAACGCGTCCAGTCAGACATCTGCTAAGTCGTAGCCACAAGACCGTCATCTTCATATCTCTCATCTTAGTCACTAATTCATTTATCCGTCACCTTTATATCACTGCATGCATTCTACATAGCCTGCGCGTTCCACACAGCCTGAGAGTTCCACACAGCCTGAGAGAGTTCCACATAGCCTGCGCAGTTCCACATAGCCTGAGAGTTCCACATAGCCTGAGAGTTCCACATAGCCAGAGAGTTTCCACAGTTCCACCTGAGAGTTCCACGTAGGCTGCGCATTCCACATAGCCTGAGCAGCATCCACATAGCCTGAGCAGTCTACATAGCCTAAATATTCCACATAGCCTGAGAGTTCCACATAGCCTGAGAGTTCCACATAGCCTGCGCATTCTACACAGCCTGAGAGTTCCACATAGGCTGCGCATTCCACATAGCCTGCGCATTCCACATAGCCTGAGCATTCTACATAGCCTGAGAGTTCCACATAGCCTGAGAGTTCAACATAGGCTGCGCATTCCACATAGCTGCGCATTCCACATAGCCTGAGAGTCCCACATAGCCTGCGCATTCCACACATTTTGCACATTCCACATAGTCTGAGCGTTTCACATAGCCTGCGCGTTCCACATAGCCTGAGAGTTCCACATAGCCCGCGCATTCCAATATGCCAGTCTCTCACTATGTGCCTTGGAGCAGCCATCGCTGAGGTCAGACGAAGGATTGGATTTGACTGCGCGAAATGACGTCACAGAGAATGTTAAAAGAGGTCAGAGACGATTTTCAGTTTATAGCGCAACACCTCAAATGTATGAAATGCACAGATTTCACAGCGACATTCACACACAGAAGATAGCCTTGTGTCACATCAGGGGTGTGTGTGTGTGTGTGTGTGTGTGTGTGTGTGTGTGTGTGTGTGTGTGTGTGTGTGTGTGTGTGTGTGTGTTGTGTGTGTGTGTGTGTGTGTGTGTGTGTGTGTGTAAGTAAGGTAATGTTTCTTATATCCCAGCCGACCGCAAAGGTCCACATCAGGACCGGTGTGTGTGTGTGTGTGTGTGTGTGTGTGTGGGTGGGTGTGTGCGCGCGCGCGCGCGCGCGCGCGCGACCTTAAAGAAACACGTCAGGGCTGGTGTGTGTGTGTGTGTGTGTGTGTGTGTGTGTGTGTGTGTGTGTGTGTGTGTGTGCCTATGTGTGTGTGTGTGTGTGTGTGCGTGCGTGCGTGCTTATGCGTGTTTGCGCGCACTTCCCACGTAAAAGCTCCTATCCCACATTCTTTCATTAACAGACACAGAGAAGCCTCCCAATCTCATCATGATATCAGCAACACTGCTACGAAACAGTTTTTGTTTTAAAGCAGTAAAATAACTGATTCGATGAAATTCAAATTCATCTTGATCCTAGCATAGCTGAGTTGTTGCTTAACAGATTCTCTCTCTCTCTCTCTCTCTCTCTCTCTCTCTCTCTCTCTCTCTCTCTCTCTCTCTCTCTCTCTCTGAGCTCCACTAATATCGTATCTTGGTTTTACCCCAGTGTCCTTGTCACACATGATAGAAAATGAAGGCTTCCTGGAGGGGCACCTGTGTGTCTGTGGGTAGAAAATGGAGGCTTCCTTGAGGGGCACCCTGTGTGTCTGTGGGTAGAAAATGGAGGCTTCCTTGAGGGACACCTGTGTGGTAGAGAAAATGGAGGCTTCTGTGGGGGGTAGAAAATGGAGCTTCCTTGAGGGACACCTGTGTGTCTGTGGGTAGAAAATGGAGGCTTCCTTGAGGGGCACCTGTGTGTCTGTGGGTAGAAAATGGAGGCTTCCTTGAGAGGGGACACCTGTGTGTCTGTGGGTAGAAAATGGAGAGGGACACCTGGAGTCTTCCTTGAGGCTTCCTTGAGGGCACCTGTGTGTCTGTGCTGAAAATGGAGGCTTCCTTGAGGGACACCTGTGTGTCTGTGGGTAGAAAATGGAGGCTTCCTTGGAGGCTTCCTTGAGGGGAAAATGTGTGTCTGTGGGTCTGTGGGTAGAAAATGGAGGCTTCCTTGAGGGGCACCTGTGTGTCTGTGGGTAGAAAATGGAGGCTTCCTTGAGGGGCACCTGTGTGTCTGTGGGTAGAAAATGGAGGCTTCCTTGAGGGGGACCTGTGTGTCTGTGGGTAGAAAATGGAGGCTTCCTTGAGGGACACCTGTGTGTCTGTGGGGTAGAAAATGGAGGCTTCCTTGAGGGACACCTGTGTGTGTCTGTGGGTAGAAAATGGAGGCTTCCTTGAGGGACACCTGTGTGTCTGTGGGTAGAAAATGGAGGCTTCTTGAGGGACACCTGTGTGTCTGTGGGCTGACGCATGACGTCAGTGCAATGTGTCAATTTGGCCTTATTGGCACAACACTGTGTTCGGGTAAATATACGCTCTATACAGCATCGAGCATTTTGATTTTTTTTTTTTTTTGAACGGCATACCATGAGATAGAATTAGGAATTAAAAACATGCAACACGTTCAAGTCATTTCACTGTACCCAGCTCCTCGACTGTTGCGGACCATTATCAAAGAGGTCCAGCTGCTTGGTTTTTGGGGTCTGTCTCTTTCAAATGTTAAAAGTACAACCCGCATCCCTCCGGAGAGACAGAGCTCACTGGCGATGGCTCCGCGACTAAGCAGGTGGATGATGCCAAGCGTATGTTGGATCAGAACAGGCAGCACTGAACAGATGAAATGACTGGGCAGCAGTGCAGTGTCTCCTCTGGTGGGTTGCCTCTTGACGACTTGACATTGACTGTTCCCTGTGGATTACCGGTGCCGGGGCTGTGGCGGGATGGGACGTGCTGTGGCTGTGGACGAGGAGTCAGAATGAGCGGCGTGGGTGCAATGCCACAGAGGTGGCACAGAGATTGGGACAGAGAAAAAAGTGCGCCCCTCAGGATAAGTGGCAGAGGAATAAATTGAACCCTAACAAAGTTTTCATCTTGGAAAAAAAAGTTGAAGAGAGTGTCTCCGATTCTCCGTCTGCTACCTGGATGTCAAGCATGACATAGTCACGGTCCACCAGCTGTGCCATCTCTTGGTTCACATGACATAGTCACGGTCCACCAGCTGTGCCATCTCTTGGTTCACAATGCGACATGCAAGAAATGCCAGACTAAAGCACTTCGTGAAATGAGTACATGCACAAAATGGTTCAAACCGGTTTCTTGCAGTAAAGCACTTCGTGAAATGAGTACATGCACAAAATGGTTAGGCTGGAAGAAAAACGCCATGCTGTAAACTTATTTCAGCACAGATCCTGACTGTTCAGTCGTTCAGTCTGTTATATTGCTTTCTCCTCTTTCGCATATTTTCTGTCATTCATACCCTCTTTATTTTTGTCCCCTTCCTTCCTTTACTATATCTCTCCCTATGATGATGGTCAGGGTTTCTTTCGTTGACCATAGTTTCTGACCATAGTTTCTGGGTTTATCTCTCCCTATGATGGTCAGTTCTGTCGCTGACCATAGTTTCTGGGTTTCTACCC
>JADBJO010003011.1:19606-38041 GCA_016801955.1 Conus betulinus | reverse complement strand
AGTCTTGGGTAGTGTGTGAATAGTAAGGAAGAAAACATAAAAAGAGGAAGTGGAAAGTAAATTTTGATGCTGCACTCTCTCTCTCTCTCTTCTCTCTCTCTTCTCTCTCTCGTCTCCTCCTCTCTCCTCTCTCTCTCTATCACACACACACCACACACACACACACACACACACACACACACACCACACACACATCATGAAAAATATGTGTTATGATGATTGATGCTAGGCATTCATTGCTGCTTACTGAGTACCTGATTGTAGTAACCGTTCGTTGTTTTGCCTTATAACCACATAAAAATGTTGTTATTATTGATGCATTGTAGTTGTCTAATTATTATCCTCAGCATTTTTATTGTATGTTATAATTATAATTATTATTTTTTCTTTTTTTTATTTATTTTTTTTTATTTATTTCTTATTTTTTTTTTACGACGAGGTGTCATTGTGCATCAACATTATGCCAGCGGTGCCTCTTTCCTTTCGTGTCGTGTGTGGTGGATTTGTGTCCGTATTCTTGCTTTCATGCATCGACGTGATTTGAAGAAGGCCGCCTTATTCTGTCGGACATTAAGGATTCGTACGTGGCAAAGCGGTGTCGCAGTCGGATTGATCCTCTCTCTGTTGTACTACGGACTTTTACTGCAGCGTTGTGGTGACGTTGAGCTTAACCCTGGACCTGTCACTGGCAGCAAAGCAGCAGACCTGAGGCAGACCAGACTGAAGAGCGCCAGCGGAGGTTCACCGGCATCCCCACCCCTCCCACTCGGTCAGCTGCAGAGCCCCACTCCGCGATGTCATGTCTTCTATGCAGGACCTGAACTGTAAGTTTGATGGCATGAAAGCTGACATGAGGGACATGAAAGAAATGTATGCTGGACTGCATGATGAGGTCTATCCCTGAAGAAGGAGGTCATTGATCTAAAGCGTGATAATGAAAACCTGAAGGCGGAGAATGACAGACTGCATGAACAGATGCAGAAACTTGAACGAAAGACTGATGACTTAGAATGTCGCTCTAAGAGGAACAATGTGATTTTTTATGGCATTCCCAGGAGAGATCAGGAAACCAGGCAGGACTGTGAGGGCCTTGTACACGATTTATTGAGTGACCAATTAGAACTGTCCAGAGATGTAGAATTCGACAGGCTCCACAGGTTGAACGGGAAACCGGACTCACCAATCATTGGCCGTTGTACGTTTTTTAAGGATAAGGAAGCCATTCTGGGTGCCAGGCACAAGTTGAAAGGTACTAAAGTGTTTGTTGGAGAAGATTTCTCCCAGCGCGTGAGAGAAGTGCGCAAGAAACTTGTTCCTCATCTGAAAGTTGCCAAAAAAGAAAATAAAAAAGTGTCAATGGTCTTTGATCACTTGGTCATCGAGGGTAAAAAGTATTACTTAGACCAGGACAGTAATTTGAACATGTCTATCTAGGGGTATGGCCGGCCTGTTATAATAATACCAAAACAACGTAATTTATCAAATTTGTACCTGAATCAAAATGTTGAGGGGAAAGGAAAATATGCATCACCGTTTCGAGGGGAAGGTGAGGATGGCACAACACGTGCAGCTCGGGTCGGGACAGGTGACACTGCTGTGTCAACTCTCCCTGTAAACTGTCACGTTCACGACAGAAATTGTGCATGCAATGCGTCGTTAGACCGTACACATTCAGATGTTTTTTACTGTGGTCAGGAAACATGTACGTGATGACACATTGAACGTTGATCTCGCACATAATGAAGAGTGAATGAAAGTGTGTTTCCTTTTGTGATTGACGAATATTCTTCTTCTAGATTTTGTGTGCATAATGAGAGTGTGGTTGAGAACAGTCTTTCGTCTTCTTTGAAACACATGTTTATCTAGTAAAGCTCTCGTATACAATGACGGACTGGTGGAAAGCGCTATATCTCTTTTAACGAATGAACGCCAGTCTTCTGATGTCAGCGTAAACGATGAAAGAATGAATGGAGGTGCTCCTCTTGGTTCATCAACTGTGTGCCTTTCTTCTAAACCTAGAATACATAATGAAAGAGTGAATGAAAGTGTGAATGAAGAAGATTTGATCTCATCATCGTATGGTGTTTCTCATCAGAAGGTTTTGTACATGATAAGATTGTGTCATCTCAAACATGGAATCAAAACGTCCCTTCCGAAGTTTGTGTACATGATTTAAGAGACGATGAAAATGATTCATCCGTCATGTGGAACGATTGTTTTCTTCTTGTACAGATATTCAGGCACCAGGTTTAGTGAATGAAAAGTTAATGTGATGGCTGATAATAGAAGGAATATAGCAGCTGCGAATGATCAAATTGATTTTATAGAAAGCCGCTGTGACATGAATTTGACTGATATGAACGGAAAACATGTATCATTTTTTACATTGGAATGTGAATGGCCTGCTTTCTAAGTTGTCTGATAAAACATTTGTTTCATACGTAACGTCTTTTGATTTAGTTTGTTTAGTAGAAACGTTCGTTGAAAATCTGCATTCAAATGTTTTTTAGCAATCATAAAGTTTTCTCTAAACCTGCTGTACAGTTTACAAAACATGGAAGACGATCGGGAGGAGTTATATGTCTTATAAAAAACGAATTTTTGCCCTTCATACAAGAGGTACCGACTGACCTAAATAATACCATTATGTTCAATATTTCTAAAGGTGTATTTGTTTTTTTCTAAAAATGTTCTCTTTGTATGTACATACGTACCCTCCGGAAAATTCACCATACTATGCTTTCTATGATACTGATAATGGCATAACTGATTTGGAAAATTGCCTTTCTGATGTCTGCTCAGAATATCTGATGTGTATGTACTTCTGGCTGGAGATCTAAATAGTAGAATTTCTAACATTTGTCAAGAATTTCCAGTAGAAAAATGTACTTTCAGTTTACACAATGGAACCCCTGTTAACAGATGTTCTGAAGACAATACACTGAACAGGTATGGCAAGCTGTTATTAAACATGTGTACCGCGTTAGATCTATGCATTTTAAATGGTGTGTGTGACGGTGACCGTCAAGGTTGTTTCACATATATTTCAGAGACAGGGAACAGTGTGAATGATTATTTCATAGCTTCCTATGACATGTTTACTGTTATTAATCTATCATGCAACCTCTGTGTGAATGAGCGTATTGAGTCTGACCATCTACCTCTAGTTTTCAATATTAACTTACTCCCTGAAGTAAGAAATGAAAAAGGCGTAAAGTGCAACACACAGCTACTTGATGTGTATAAATGGCAGGATGAATATGCTAATATTTTTCATAATCTAATAAATAGTCAGCATGTATTATTAATGCTGGAGGAAGCTGTCAACTTGATCGATGATGATGTTAACACTGCTTTAAATATATTTAATGCTTGTATAAAAGAACAGGCAGAATGCATGAGGAAACAAATAAGATTAAATAATATTCAGAAGGATGATTGGTTTGATCATGAATGTCATAGAACCAAAAAGACGTGAAACAACTCCTTAGAATATCTAGAAGGACGTTAGACGATAAAGACAGAGACGTTTATTGTAAAGCTCGAAGAGAGTATAAGAATCTTTTAAAGAGGAAAGAGAATGAGTATAATTCCACTTTATTATGCAGTTTAGTTAACTCAGTCAAAAATCAGCAAGAGTTCTGGAAGCATTTACGCAAAATGTCAGTTAGACATAATAATACTTGTATCAATATTTCTGTAAACGATTGGTATCAGCATTTCAAAGAACTTCTCGAAGAAGATATTGAAGAAGACGTAGAAGAAATAGATGAAGAAGGTACTTTTTCTCGATATCAGTAGCGATGCAAGTTTCCTCGATTGCCCGATCTCTAGAAAGAAGTAATCTCTCTGCAATTAAAAAACTCAAGAACAGAAAAGCTGCAGGCCCTGACGGTATAGTTGGAGAATTATATAAAAATGCTGGAAACGCCGTAATTGATTTCTTCGTCAGATTTTTTAATGCACTTTTTGACAAAGGGGTATTTCCTGATAACTGGACAGAATCAGTTATACTGCCTTTATTCAAGAAAGGTGAAGTCAATGATCCAAACAATTATAGGGGCATATCACTTAGTGATATAGTAGCAAAATATATAGCTCTATAATTAACAGTAGACTGCAAAAGTGGGTGGAGCTTAATAATAGCACGGGTGAGTGGCAAGCGGGTTTTTAAGAAAGGTTATTCAACTATCGATCAAATGTTTACCCTTTTGGCAATTATACAGAAACAGTTTTCATGGAATCGCAAATTGTACGTAGCCTTTATCGACTTCGAAAAGGCATTCGATTCAGTGTCTAGAAAATTGCTTTGGCCAATACTTCAAAAGAATGGGATAAAGGGTAAGATGCATCGTTGTATTAAGAGCATGTATGATTGTGTGAAAGCAAAGGTCAGGGTGTGGTGGAAATTTTTTACAAATTACATAGTTTGTACAAAAGGTGTAAAGCAAGGAGATGCGTGTAGCCCTTTTTTTGTTTTCCTTATTTATTAACGAATTGGCACAAGAAATAATAGAGAAAGGAAGGCATGGAGCAACCCTGTCTCCAGATGTAGCTGAATTATTTATTTTGCTACTGGCAGATGATATAGCTATAGCTCTTGTGTTGTCAGAAACCCCAGTGGGCCTTCAGACCCAGTTGAACAATTTGTGTAATGCAGCATCAAGACTTCAACTTAAGGTAAATATGAAAAAGAGCAAAATCGTTGTATTTAGAAAAGGGGGTTTCCTTGCAGCAAGAGAGAGATGGTCTTTTAATGGGGACCAAATGGTTGTTGTTAATTGTTATAAATATCTTGGTATTTATTTTTCAACCCGGCTTAGTTTTGTGGCTGCTTGTACAGATCTTGCAAGCAGGGCAAGAAATGCTCTTCTATGCGTTCTGCAAAGATTGTACGTACTTAAGAATAATTCACTTAAGGTATTGTTAAAGATATTTGATACTCAGGTGCAACCCATTGCTCTCTATGGTGCTGAATTGTGGGGATTGGATGCTGCTGCTGTCCATATTGAAAAGGTTCATTTGTATGCTCTTAAAAAGTTTTTAGGCGTCCACATGAAAAAACACCTAATGATTTAGTTTATGGAGATACTGGACGTCATCCCTATTTATATAAATTCACGTGTGCAGTGTATCAGATACTGGCTAAAGATATCACGGATGAATGATAATAGGTTACCATTGAAGGCTTACAAAATGTTATTCTGGTTAGATTCACGTGGTAAATCCACGTGGGCGTCAGGTGTTCGTAAGATACTATTTCTAAATGGTTTTGGATTTGTATGGTTGAACCAGGGTGTGGAAAACGTGAAATATTTTTTGCAAGTATTTCGTCAAAGACTCATTGATAACAGATGGCAAAACTGGCATGAACATATTCAAGAAAGTATTAGGTTTTCATGGTACAGAACATTTAAGTCGTTTAATAATTGTGAAATGTATCTTTCACTCGATATTGACAGACATATTAAGAATTACATGACAAAGTTCAGATTTGGGGTTTCGGATTTAGCAGTGCATCGTAAAAGGTATGATGGAGTTCAGGATGACAGTTTTTGTATGCCCACTATGTCAAAAGGTAAACGATGACGAACTACACTTTTTGTTCCTCTGCCCTGCTGCTCTCAGTGATCTACGGCAGGAATTTATTCCATCTAAATATTGCGCAAACCCATGTCAATTCCGTATGAGTCTACTAATGACGAACAGAAATCAAAGTATTGTGAGGAATTTGTGCATATATTTGTTAACTATAATGGATGAACTTTTTAATGTTATGAAGATATGTGTGTTTGTTAAAAGTTTTGTAAGTCTTAGTCGCTAGTCATACTTAGTCCCTTAACGGGGCAAGGGCCGGATGAAAAAAAGCATGTGTTTGCTTATCTGCTAAGTCTCCTTTCTTTTCTTTTACTTTTCTTTTCTCTTTTCGATCCATACTTTGTCATTTTGTATACCTAGGTATAAAAGGGGTTAAAAATATTCTTCTTTCTGTTTTTGTTTTGTTTGTTTTCCTGCAGTACGTTGCAATTGCACAAAGATGGACTTTCATTGTAACTCTGTGCTGACGCAAATTCTCCTTTTGATTTTACAGCACATCACTGCAAATGACAAACACCACAGCACACAGACAGTTACAACGTTGTTTCATTGGTGTTATCTTGAAACAACCAACAATCAGAAAAAAAAAAATTACAATGCATATTAGTCGTGTCAGTATTTCTTATTCTTATTGCAAACAAGCACATCTCTTCTCTTTTTATCAAAAAACAAAAACAAACAAAAAATAAAAGAAATAAAAGAATAATAAGAAAAAAAAAAAGAAAAAAAAAATTTTTTTTTTTTTAAAGCTGTCAGGAGTGGGATTCGAACCGACGCCTGGAGACCCAGACTGGGACCTGAAACGCAGCGCTTGGACTGCTCAGCCATTCTGACTTTGCATGTAAAGTACATACTGAGATGAAAGATGTTACATGTCAGGACAGTTACAACGTTGTTTCATTGTGTTATCTTGAAACAACCAACAATCAAAAAAAAAAAAAATTAAATTACAATGCATATTAGTCGTGTCAGTATTTCTTATTCTTACTGCAAACAAGCACATCTTTTCTCTTTTGATTCATTATCAAAAACAACAACAACAACAAACAACAAAAAGAAATACAAGAATAAAGAGAAAAAAAAAAAAAACAAAGAAAAATTTTTTTTGTAAAAAGCTGTCAGGAGTGGGATTCGAACCCACGCCTGGAGAACCAGACTGCGACCTGAACGCAGCGCCTTGGACCGCTCGGCCATCCTGACCTTGCGTGTAATGTACTCAGCAAAGGGAGTGATACATACTGCCTTGCGTACACTGTTTTGTATAGTGTCACACTTGTTGCCAATAGGATTACGACGTCTTACTAAAAATAGAAAACTGCGAACGCAGTAACAGGTCGTTTCTCTCCTACAAACACAGAGCGTCTCTCTCTCTCTCTCTCTCTCTCTCTCTCTCTCTCTCTCTCTCTCTCTCTCTCTCTCTCTCTCTCTCTCTCTCTCTCCGGATGTTAACTTTGGATTTGATACACACTAAGAATGAAAGTGTACTATTTGTTTTCAGGAAAGGAAGAGGGAAATGTTTTTGTTCTGTTACCTCTCCCCCTTGTCAAAAGACCTCTTTGGTAATGACAATAAGATATCAAAGTGTCAAAAGTGTCAAAAAGTCTCTCTCTCTCTCTCTCTCTCTCTCTCTCTCTCTCTCTCTCTCTCTCTCTCTCTCTCTCTCACACACACGTACAACACACACACACACACACACACACACACACACACACACACACACACACACACACACACACACATGCATACACACACGCACGCGCGCATACACACACGCACGGACACACATGCATGCAGGCACGCATGAACCTTATCTAATAGGAGAAAGTACACACCACATGTATTGGCACACATGGGCACAAGAGCAGAGGGGGGAACGGGACAGTTAATTCAGGTGATAATGAAACAGTAAATAGCACATGTCAGGATGGCCGAGCGGTCCAAGGCGCTGCGTTCAGGTCGCAGTCTGGTTCTCCAGGCGTGGGTTCGAATCCCACTCCTGACAATGCTTTTTTTTTTCTTTTTTTTTTTTTGTTGTTGTTTTTCCCTTTTGTTAATAAACGCACTACGTTCGTTGATCCTGTTTGTAACTCTCCTTTCTTTTCTGTTTTTCTTTTTCTACTCAATAAGTAGTAGTTTGTCAGTGTGTATACGTAGGTATAAAATGGGTAATAAAATATGTATGAAACAGGCAAGTGGCGATATAGGAAGCGGAGGGGTGGTTGTGTGAACCATGTTGTTCGTTTGAAATTTCTTGTTTCTGTTTTTGTTTTGTTTGTTTTCCCCCGCAGTACGTTGCAGTTGCACAACGATGGACTTTTATTATAGAGCATGCCGTTGTAACCCTGTGCTGACGCAAATTCTTCTTTCGATTTTACAGCTCGTCACTACTCATGACAAAAAATCACATCACACAGACAGTTACAAACAACCAACGATCAAAAAAAAAAAAAAAAAATACAATGCATATTAGTCGTGTCAGTATTTCTGATTCTTATTGCAAATAAGCACATTTCTTCTCTTTTGATTCATTATCAAAAACAAAAAAAAGAAAAAAAAAAGAAAAGAACAAAGAGAAAAGAAAATTTTTTTTAAAAAGCTGTCTGGAGTGGGATTTGAACACACGCCTGGAGAACCAGAAAGACCTGAACGCAACGCCTTGGACCGCTCGGCCATGCTGACTTTGCATGTAATGTAATCAGCTAAGGAAGTGATACCTACTGCCTTGTGTACACCTGCTCTCTCTCTCTCTCTCTCTCTCTCCTCTCTCTCTCTCTCTCTCTCTCTCTCTCTCTCTCTCTCTCCTTCGATAAGAGGATCACTTATTCTATATCTGTGTATGTTGACTCCTTTCTTCTTTGTAATCTTTACTTCTCTCTCTTCTCTCTCTCTCTGCTCTCTCTCTCCTCTCTCTCTCTCTTCTCTCTCCTCTCTCTCTCTCTTCTCTCTCTCTCCTTCGATAAGAGGATCACTTTCTTTCTATATCTGTGTATGTTGACTCCTTTCTTCTTTCTAATCTCTCTTACTCTTCTCTTGTCTTGTTTCAATCTTTTCTCTCTCTCTCTCTCTCTCTCTCCTCTCTCCTCTCTCTCTCTCTCTCCTCTCTCTCCTCTCTCCTTCCTTTTAAGTCTCTCTCTCTCTCTTTCTCTCCTTTTCCCTTTTAAAGTCATCTACGCCTTACCTATAATGGATGAACTTTTTAATGTTTTGAAGATATGTGTGTTTGTTAAATGTTTTGTAAGTCTTAGTCGCTAGTCATACTTAGTCCCTTAACGGGGCAAGGGCCGGATGAAAAAAAGCATGTGTTTGCTTATCTGTTACCCTTGGAAATAAAGATTATCATCATCATCATCATCATCATCATCATCATCATCATCATCATCATCATCTCTCTCTCTCTCTCTCTCTCTCTCTCTCTCTCTCTCTGGCATGTATTGGCACACATGGGCACAAGAGCAGAGGAGGGGAACGGGATAGTTCAGTAGTTCAGGTGACATGAGATGAAAGATATCACATGTCAGGATGGCCGAGCGGTCCAAGGCGCTGCGTTCAGGTCGCAGTCTGGTTCTCCAGGCGTGGGTTCGAATCCCACTCCTGACAATTATTTTTTTTTTTTTTTTTATTGTATTTTGTTTGTTTTTGTTTTTATACCTAGGTATAAAAGGGGTTAAAAATATTCTTCTTTCTGTTTTTGTTTTGTTTGTTTTCCTGCAGTACGTTGCAATTGCACAAAGATGGACTTTCATTGTAACTCTGTGCTGACGCAAATTCTCCTTTTGATTTTACAGCACATCACTGCTAATGACAAAAATCACAGCACACAGACAGTTACAACGTTGTTTCATTGGTGTATCTTGAAACAACCAACAATCAGAAAAAAAAAATTATAATGCATATTAGTCGTGTCAGTATTTCTTATTCTTATTGCAAACAAGCACATCTCTTCTCTTTTTATCAAAAACAAAAACAAACAAAAAATAAAAGAAATAAAAGAATAATGAGACAAAAAAAAAAAAAAATTTTTTTTCTTAAAAAGCTGTCAGGAGTGGGATTCGAACCCACGCCTGGAGAACCAGACTGCGACCTGAACGCAGCGCCTTGGACCGCTCGGCCATCCTGACTTTGCATGTAATGTACTCAACTAAGGGAGTGATACATACTGCCTTGCGTACACTGTTTGTATAGAGGGTTCCGAGGTCGCATGCAAATTAGGGGGTCAAGGCGTCACGAGACGGCATGTGCCATGTTGGCTGTCAAGCTATTTCCTGGTAACAAGCGCGACCGGTCACTCGTTGATTGTGAGGTGTGTGTGCGTTTGTTTTTTTTAATCCACAATGATGAAGAAATTTGAAAAGAACCAAGCTGTAAATCAGGTATCATACGTCGAAGGACTTGTCCCAGTTGTGCAAGCTCGTTATAGAGAAAAACTGAGAGCGGTTGGAAATGTAGACCCGTACTGCTTGGATAATAGAGAGTGGAGTAAAGATGAAGCGGAGCTGCCACCCCTGGGCTACGAAGACATTGTTGATTACTTGCTGGTGCGTAAAAGCGCTTACACGAAAGAAGAATTTAAGGCCGTGAAAAGCCTCGGCGCTCACAACCAACTGACATCGGGATGGGTGCGTGATGTGGTGACATTTCGACCTCCGCAGGCTGCAGACACCAAAAACGTCATCATTTCAGCGAAGGCAAGTCTGATTACATTCTTTTCGAATCATTGTGTCGTCAGTTACAAAGATAAACGTAGCACATTGAGGACTCACTCTCTCAGTTTAGTAAGCTAAAACACATGTGTAGTGTACATAATCACACACACACACACACACACACACACACACACACACACACACACACCGCATACTTTTGCATTGACTGTGTCAAACACCTACCTCCAGAGATGCATAGTTTACCTAAATTTTCAGTTTTATTTCAGTTTTGAATCTGTACATAATTGAAGATTTGTTTTGAATGAGTGTCAAGTGTGCCAAGTTTCAACATTTTTTTTTTTTTATTTCAGTTTTTACACACTTGCTTTTTTGAACATCTTTTTAAACGAGTAGGCCTACATACGGTGATTGTAGTGTGGAAGGAAGTGCATGCACATGTGTGTTTGGAGTGTGTGTGTGTGTGCATGTGTGTGTGCGTGTGGGATGAATGTATTTTATCACATTGCTTATCTGTATGCACACACACACACACACACACACACACACACACACACACACACACACTCTCTCTCACACACACACTCTCTCTCTCTCTCTCTCTCTCTCTCCAGAGTGAGTGTGTTTGCTAAGATGTATTTGCTCCTGAAAACAAAGAAGTCTTAGAAAGCAGGTAAATTTATAATGAAAGAAAAAAAACCTACATTTTGTAAATCTGTAAGTTCAACCGGTTAATTATCCAGAGGAAAGGCAGACATCTATCCCTAAAAATCATTACTTAAAATTCTCAATAAGAATAAGACTAGGAGTGTGTTTAAAAAAGTTGCTTGTGTATTTTCTGGTTCTGATGCTGTAAGCAAAGTTTACATCATTTTAATTTGATTGCTTTCTTTTGGTGTTATGAAGCAATGAAAAAAAATTTAAAAAAATCATGTCATGGTGGAACAAGTTGATAAATAAATGCCAAACATTTATTGTTTTTACTAAAATTCAGATGATTACCAGATTATCAGATACATGCCCCAAGATAACCAGATATCTCAAGACACCTGAGCATTACAAGTGATATACTGAATGACTGTGGTTTTTTGTGCTTTTTTGTTGCAGGTGTATCATTCGCAGAGACTAAGTGATAAGCCACTTCAGCCATGGGTGATTGTGGACAGCTCTGGTGGTATCCTGTCTGCCCATTGTTGCTGTATGGCTGGCCTTGGAGAGACTTGCTCACATGTGGGCTTCCCTCCTATTCACTGTGGATACCATGGTAAGAATCCGAGATTCAACGACAGTCACGCAAGTGCCAGCATATTGGAAGCAACCACCATCTAAAAAGATGGAATATGCACCAGCACGCAAAATAAATTTTGCATCTGCTCAGCAGAAGATGAAGCAACTGAATGACTGTTTGACTGGAATGTCACAAGCCAGGAAAGCAACAATGGTGCGTGACATTCCAAAACAATCTGATGAGGAACTTGCTGCCTTTTTTGAAAGCATTTCATATGCAAAATCTGGTGTTAAGCCTGCAATACTATCTGTTGTGAAGGGCTATGAAAAAGACTACCAGACAGGTGAATGTAATAGCCTTCTTCCAAAAACATTGCATAACATTCAGAAGAAAGACTTGAATTCATTTATGTGCATCACAAGAAGCTCAAGCACAGTATGCTGAGGAGAAGACCAGACAACAAGCAAATTCTAAACTGTGGCATCAGCTCCGAGTAGGTAGAATTACTGCTTCTGTCCTGCATTCTGTGTGCCACACAGACCCCAAAAAGCCTTCAAACTCTTTGCTGAAACAAATTTGCAAGCCTGTGAATGTGAAAACACAGGCAATGCACTGGGGACAGAGTAAAGAGGAGGAAGCTAGGAGACAATATCAGACTGAACATTCACATAACCACAGAAATTTTAAGATAAGGAGGTGGTGTGGCTTGTTTTATAAGCAGAGAGCATCCCTTCCTTGGTGCCTCTCCAGATGGAATTGTTGAATGCGACTGTTGTGGACAAGGATGTATTGAAATAAAATGTCCGTTCAGCAACCGCATGTTGTCAGTTGATGAGGCACTGGAAAAAGATAAAACTTTCTGTTTGAAGAGAGAAGGGGACGTTTATTTTCTGAAAAAAAATCACAAATTTTTCCTTCAGATTCAGTGCCAGATGTTTGTCAGTGGTACCCAGTACTGTGACTTTATCATATTCACTTTGAAAGACATGAAAGTTGTCAGACTGTACCCAGATATGACGGTGTGGAAAGAGGCACTCGAGAAAGCTGATTACTTTTTTCATCAGTGTGTGCTTCCACAGTTTCTGGAAGTGGAAGATAAAGATGATGTAGGACAGAGAGGTTTCAGTGTGGCTGGGAGTAGTGAGAGCATGTGTGTTAGGGAACAGGCAGGTTTCAGTGTGACTGGAGGTGGTGAGAGTGTGTGTGTTGCTGTTAGGGAACAGAAAGATTGCAGTGTGACAGGCAATACTTGTAGAGAACCACTTTCCCCTGTAAAGAAGCAAGCCAAATTGGGGGAAGGCCACACCGCAGAAAATGCTTCTTTATTCTGTTTTTGTAGAGATACAGAACATGGCTGCATGGTCTGCTGTGACAATGAAAACTGCAAATATGAATGGTTCCATTATGAGTGTGTAGGGATTAAAAGAGCACCAAAAGGTCAGTGGTTTTGTCCACAATGTAGGGAGTTACCACAGTTCAAGCACAGGAAGGCTCTGCCCAAAAAAAGGAGCAAGCCATGATCTCATGCATATGATCATAATGATCTTTTGAACGAGTTAAAAAAGAAAGGGGAAGGGGATATTGTATCCGTTTAATGATTCCCTGCTCCCCGCTGACTTGACTCCTCTTCAGGAAACTGACCCAAAGTTGCATTTTCTAAATACTGTGCAGACCACAAAAAACTGGGCTGATGAAGAAGGAAGAAAAAAGGGCATGATTTTTTAAAAATGAATTCTTTTCAGTTCTTAGTTCAGAACTGTTTTGGGGATGCTTGTTCTGTGTAGTCAAGTATTAACAGTTATTGTTTTTCTCTCTGGTTCTGTGCACCCATTGTGAGAATGCCAAGAATGGCGATTCTGATTTGTGGGTTGCTTTTACTAAATACTGTGTAGACCACAAAAACTGGGCTGATGAATATGGAAGAAAAAGGGCATGCTTTTTTCATGAATTCATGTCAGTTCTTAGTTCAGAACTGTTTTGGATATGCTTGCTTTGTGTAGTCAAGTATTATTGCTTTTCTCTCCTGTTATGTGCACCCATTGTCAGATTGCAAAGAATGGTGATTCTGATTTCTGGATATTGCTCTTTTCCATGATGGTACTGAACTGTGTGTGATGGCGTTGTCTTGTTCTCTTGTTACAACACTCATGATCCTGTTTCTCAAGTCCACATGCATTCAAACATATCATCTGTTCGAGAGAATGTGTCACCATGATATGAAATTCTGACTTTTTTTCATACATAATTACAGTGATCGAACAAAATGACAGTATTCCCAGAACTTTGAAGCCTCACCCCCACCCCCCCCCCCTCCTTCCTGATGTCATCAAATGAATTCATATCAACAAATTCTTTAGTTTTTAGAATTGTACAATTTATGTTTAGCATGTGTCCTCATTGTCAGTAATAAAGTGCTATTCGTGCTCGACCATCCGTGTGTTCTGTTGTATTTTTGCATGTTACAAGAAAAGTAAACTTGGTTGTTGTTTTTTTTCCCCTCCATTCTAAACTCAATGCTGTAGAACATGCATTTCTTAATATAATAAAGCAACTGTAGATAACATCATTCAGAATTACCATCTCTAGCTTTTTTGTGCATTTGTTGTGGAAAAAAATAACAAACACACGGAATTTTCAAAGTAAGTTCCAGCACTATTTTAAAAAGAACTTATTTTTTAATCTAGACAATGGACTTTCAAATTTTCAAGGAACTTAATAAGCTCATTATCAGCTCGGTACATATTTGTAGAGCTGTAGGAAGGCATACACCGAGTTCACACTCTCATCCACACACACACACACACACACACACACACACACACACACACACACACACACACACACACACAGACACACACATAGTTCAATTTTCAAAATATTTATTCCTTTCACCCTTGCTGGGCCATGGAGGAAATCACTACCACACACACAAGTAAACGCACACATACATATATGTGAACACACGCAAGACGACACACTTAATCTTCAACATCATCTCTGATTTCTGTGGTCTGGGAATTAAGGAAATGACCCACAGAGATGTCTCCATTATGAGGGTTGAGAAAGGTTTGTGACATCGAAATGGCTCCCACCATTGACACGGCCGGCAAAGGAGAAGGATAACGATGCTGATGATGATGCCTGTTTTCTAGTCAAGTGGCACAACTGTTCGACACAGATTGACCAACGCACAACTGACCTTCACAATCTTGTCTAGGGTGGGAATTTCATTTTCATTTTCAGTTTTTACAAAGTCAATCGGCACTGTGCTGCTCAAGATTTGATATTTCTGACGTATTAAACCAATAACTCTCTCAACATGAATTCTGACACTTGCAATCTTTCTGGTGGTTTTTCTACATCTACAGGACAAAGTTGTGACTTGCCTTTAGTAAATGCTGGAATTCTGAGATCTGCACACATCATGTTAACGCTATCTTCTATATTAAATCCCCTATCAGCTAAAACTAGATCACCTGGTCTCAAGTTATCAAGGAATCCACAGTTCTCTGTTAAATGCTTGTCACTTGTGCGACCCACCCCAACCTTCTGAAACAAATGTGACCACGCCCTGTGGGGAAATGCCAATCAAATATTTAATTGTGTTGTGCTGTTTATAGTTAGACCAAGTCTGAACACGTGCCTTAAGACTGGAAGGCCGCTCAATAAAAATTTCAAAACAATCAATAATCACAGTACATTTTTTTACCAATAATGTCTTAAAACTGGAGGCATGTGTTATGCAGTGCTTCCCTCTCGGGCCATTGATCAACCGGTCTGTTCTGAGAAATAAAACATCTAAGACACTGTTGAAAATTGAACTGACTGTACTTGTAGAAATTCCAAACATATCTGCCATAATGATAAGAGGCAGATTGAATCTAAGTTTCATTATACAAAGCATAAGCTGTTGGAATTTTGTTAGAGAGCATCTGCTACCTGATAAATACTGGCTAATCTGGCTTAGGAGTGCCATGAAAATGTGTACACTGGGAAGTCCTGTGTATGCCTGCATTCTGGCACCATCTTCAAAATTATCTTCAGAAAAACTATTCTTTTTTCTAAGATTCTGATTTTCAGTCCTCAGTGCCACCATTTCACATGTCAAGTCATTCAACACATCTTCTAGATTTTTAACGTTGCTGGCAGTCATGTTAGTTTGCAGAGACACTTCAGTCTTTTCATTTTCTGCTGGCTGGCCGTTTTCTTCGTCAGCTGTGCTCAGAAAAGACGAATCTCCAAGTTCTTTCCCGCAAAGTGCATGATGTAGCTGACTCCAAGAGGTCCACTTCATTTTCTCTATCAGCCTCTGAAAAGTCTAAAGGTTCTTCATCAATTTCTATCGCACAGTCCTGTGATTCAAGATTCCTCGCCGCATTTGTGGACCGTTTTACATGGGATTTTTCTCCTTGCAGCTACTCGTCTGAACCTGAAAAAAAACACATCATTTTAATGATGAGTTGTTCTTTGTTCCTGTTTTGATTACTGTTTTTACAATAGTTATTTTGAATCAATGTATTTAGAAGAAAAAGACAGGCAGGAGCTTGTTGAAAATATCCAAAATAATTCAGGGGGGGGGGTTTTTTTAAAAAAAAAATTAGTTGACTGAAATAAAAAAAAAAAAAACTCCATCAGCTATGACTGCTGTACAACCAGAAAGTATCTTTACATAATTTCCTCTTTGGTAATACCAACTTCATCCCTGGTTTATATAAATTTCTTTCCAATTAAGACTAATTTCAGGGGTATCTCTTCAAGTGATTGTAGAAAGGTGCCATTGTACAATAAAAACTGCTGATTCACAATGAATATGCCAAAAATATACATATCATATCACATGGAGACTTGCTCTCATTTTTCCTTTTCATTAAACCTGATGTTCAATTTTGGCAGACACACATGCACAGAAGCACACACACACACACACACACACACACACACACACACACACACACACAGTAGCATTCATTCATAATGTTATTCTTACTACAAGATGTGCAGCCAGAATAGATGGTCCACAACTTTTGTACATCAATTTACCTCTTCACATCTGCAGACCTGGCTGTCCCATGGCCCATGTGCTGGGTTGGAATCCAGTCAGGATTATCTTTATCCCATAGAGCAGCTGGTGAACCTGAAAGAGGAAATATTACTTACATTAAACAACTATTTATAACTCTTCAAGTGCATATTAAGTCATAATTTGATATGCCTTTGCAAAAGAATAAGCTAGTTCACAAAACATAGAACTTGTATAATGCCAGAGCAAGCACCTCTTTTTCATCCCTTGTACCACCCATGCTAGTAAAACTGTAAAGTGATGCTGGAAGTTATCTTGAACAGACTAACATCCCAAGCAGAAGTTACAGTTGAAGAGCAAGCTGGTTTCCACAGTAAAAGAAGTACAGCAGAGCAAATGTTCAATCTCACACACACACACACACACACACACACACACACACACACACACACACACACACACACACCACACACACAAGAGACGCACACACACACACACACACACACACACACACACACACACACACACACACACACACACACAAGCATGCACAGAAGCACACACACATGCATGCACACACACACACAAGCACACAGAGAAGCACAGGCACAGAAGCACACACACACACACATCTAGAGACACAGTCACATACACAGTGGCATACATTCATAATGTTATTCTTCCTACAAGTTATATCAGTTCATTTTTTTCCCTTTTTTCTCTTTCAGATAATGACCAGTAATAACCCCCTTTTCATGTTTTTTTATTTATTTATTTTTTTTTTTTTTTTGCACTCTCAAAACTTCCAGCACACATTCTGGCAATCAACTTTCAGTTCTGAAAACTGCACCCAGAAAAATTGCATAAATCAGAACACATTCAGACAACTCGCAGCTAGAACTGAAAATTGTGCTCACAGAATTTGGTAACTGCGCATACACGGGTATGATAGGAAGACGCAAGGCAAAGATTAGGTCAGAGCTGTTGTTGTTCTTGATTTGGAGAACTGATCTACAGTCAGTTGTGCAGTCATAATTTACAACTAACTTAGTAAGCTTACTAGACAACACAAGCGAAAGGATGAACCAACTACTGATTTTTTTTTTCAAAATAAGAAGCAATGATAATGATAATAACATATCTGATACGTACCACTGATAAAAATGTCGACTGCAAACTCTATGGTGTGGTTTGGTCTCTTCAAAAGTAAGATCCTTCCTCCTGATCTGTTGTAGCCATTCTCTCCGTCGCCTTTCGCTTCTGTGTAGCTGTGCCCTGACCCTTAATCACAGTTGGGATCCTGAAGTTTGCACCTCGCAGTGAACAACTATATACTGCACATATTATAGGCATGTTGGCTATGAAAACAGATTCAGGTAGTGGTGAAGACAAATCGACTCAACCGACCGGTGCGAGCGTGGCAAGCGTTGACAGCCACAATGGCGGTCGCGTGTTTGTTGTTAAGATTGTCACGTGGTCGTGACGTCAACTCGGAACCCTCTATAGTGTCACACGTGTTGCCAATAGAGAAAAGAAAACTTTTTTTAAAAGCTGTCTGGAGTGGGATTTGAACACACGCCTGGAGAACCAGAAAGACCTGAACGCAACGCCTTGGACCGCTCGGCCATCCTGACTTTGCATGTAATGTAATCAGCTAAGGAAGTGATACCTACTGCCTTGTGTACACTGCTTGTATAGTGTCACACGTGTTGCCAATAGGATTACGACGTCTTACTAAAAATAGAAAACCGCGCACGCAGTCACTCTCTCTCTCTCTCTCTCTCTCTCTCTCTCTCTCTCTCTCTGAGCGCGCTCTCTCTGAGCGCGCGCATGTGTGTGTGTGTGTGCGTGCGTGCGTGCGTGCGTGCGTGCGTGCGTGCGTGCGTGCGTGCGTGCGTGCGTGTGCGTGTGTGTGTGTGTGTGTGTGT
>JADBJO010003011.1:12106-14606 GCA_016801955.1 Conus betulinus | reverse complement strand
CGTTGTTTCAGTCGAAAAGAAGCATATACTGATCAAAGAAATAAATAAGGATTAAAAATAAAAAGTTGTCAGAAGTGGGATTCGAACCCACGCCTGGAGAACCAGACTGCGACCTGAACGCAGCGCCTTGGACCGCTCGGCCATCCTGACATTAGCTACAATGGCCTCAACCAAGGGAGTTAAACAAATTTGCGTTCCAAATGCTGTTAGAAGACGATGACGCAAACTGTTGCACAACATCTCACTAAAAATACCGAAGTCCGCGCGCCGCACAAGGCAAGAGCGTGTCATCCCCCCCCCCCCCCTGGCAAGAGGTTGTCTCCCCCCCCCCCCCCCCCCCCCCCCCCGACCCCCCAGCATGATTGTCCCCCCCCCTCAAACATAGCAAGAACCATTGAGTCCTCAATACATAATTGTTGTTTAAATTAACAATCATAATCATAGTTCCTGTCCCCCCCCCCCCCCGCCACTATGTCTCCTATTATTAACCTTCCCCCCCCCCCCCCCGCCTCCACCTCCCCCACCTCCCCAACTCCCCCGCCTAGAAAGGAAAGAATTATTATCCCCCTCCCCCCCCCGAATTATGATCATAATCCCGAAAGAAAGGAAAGAATTAATGAGTGATTGTTCGAAACGAATATGATGAATCATAGTTCCTGTAATTTCAATCATTATTATTATTTATTATTATTATTATTTATTATTATTTATTATTATTATTTCATTATCATCATTATCACCATGTCACTGTGTATCGTCCATGCCAATCTTTTATAATTACAATTCCTAATGAGCGTAGTTCTTAATCGTTGTTTCAGTCGAAAAGAGGCATATACTGATCAAAGAAATAAATTAGATTAGGATAAAAAAAAAAAAAAAGTTGTCAGAAGTGGGATTCGAACCCACGCCTGGAGACCAGACTGCGACCTGAACGCAGCGCCTTGGACCGCTCGGCCATCCTGACATTAGCTACAATAGCCTCAACCAAGGGAGTTAAACAAATATGCGTTCCAAATGCTGTTAGAAGTCCGTGAGGGAAACTGTTGCACAACATCTCACTAAAAATAGACCGAAGTCCGCGCGAGCACAAGGCAAGAGGTTGTCTCCCCCCCCCCCCCCCCCCTCCCCCGACCCCGCCTCCACCCCTCTCCGCCTACCCCTCCCCCCACCAACCTCCCCCCTCCTCCCCCCCCCCCCCCCCCCCCCCCCCCATCGAAAAAAGGAAAGATTAATTGAGTGATGGTTCAAAACGAATGTGATGAATCATAGTTCCTGTAACATTCAATCATTATTATTATTATTATTATTATTATTATTATTATTATTATTATTTTTATTATTATTATTATTATTATTATTATTATTATATCATCATCATCATCATCATCAACATCAACATCATCATTATTATTATTATTATTATTATTATTATTATTATTATTATCATCATCACACTATTATTACTATTATTAATATTCTTGTTATCATTATTGTTATCATTATTTTTATAATTAATTTCCTTTTCTCTATTATCATTGTCGTTACTGTCATTATTGAGATTCTCTATTATTATTCTTATTATAACAACAATAATAATAGCAATAACAACAAAAGTAATAGTAATGATATACATTATTATTAGTATTATTATTATTATTATTATTATCATTATTTTATTATTATTATTATTATTATTATTATTGTTATTATCATCATCATGTCACTGTATATCGTCCATGCCAATCTTTTTTTAATTACAATTCGTAATGAGTGTAGTTTTCTTCATCGTTGTTTCAGTCGAAAAGAAGCATATACTGATGAAAGAAATAAATTAGGATTTAAAAAAAAAGTTGTCAGAAGTGGGATTCGAACCCACGCCTGGAGAACCAGACTGCGACCTGAACGCAGCGCCTTGGACCGCTCGGCCATCCTGAATGAGCTACAATGGCCTCAACCAAAGGAGTTAAACAAATTTGCGTTCCAAATGCTGTTTGAAAGACGATGACACAAACTGTTGCACAACATCTCACTAAAAAATAGACCGAAGTCTGCGCGAGCACAAGGCAAGAGGTTGTCTATCCCCCACACCGCCACCCCCCCCTCCCCCCGCCTACCCCTCCCCCCCCCCCTCCCCCCCTCCCCATCCCTCCCCACCCTCCCCTCCCCCCCCCCCCCCCCCCCCCCCCCCCCCCCCCAAAAAGGAAAGAATTAATTGAGTGATTGTTCGAACGAATATGATGAATCATAGTCATGCCACTCTTTTTTGATTACAATTCCTAATGAGCGTAGTTCTTAATCGTTTGTTTCAGTCGAAAAGAAGCATATACTGATCAAAGAATAAAAAGGATTAAAAATAAAAAAGTTGTCAGAAGTGGGATTCGAACCCACGCCTGGAGAACCAGACTGCGACCTGAACGCAGCGCCTTGGACCGCTCGGCCATCCTGACATTAGCTACAATGGCCTCAACCCATGGGAGTTAAACAAATTTTGCGTTCCAAA
>JADBJO010003010.1:265000-271907 GCA_016801955.1 Conus betulinus | reverse complement strand
CTATGATTAATTAGTCTAAGTGCTTGACTGGGCCAAGGCTTGAAATGAAGAGACCTGATCTCCTCTTCCCCCTCCCCTTCCTACTACCACTCCGCCACCACCACTTCTCTCTCTCTCTCTCTCTCTCTCTCTCTCTCGTCCTCCTTCTCGTTCTCATGCTGTCTTGCTCTGCATCCCTGCTCAACATACAGTAGACAAAGAGGAGCAAACACACACACACACACCACACACACACACACACACACACACACGCGCGCGCGCGCATGCACGCACACACACACACACACACCACCACTTTGTTTCAAATGCACTCAGCTGGGCCCTTGACTTCCCGCCGTCTGCAGAGAGGTAGGCACCTTTCTGGTCCACACTGTTCAGACGCCACACCATAGCTGGCTGGCAAAGAGCTCACCTTTCCGAAAAGCACGTGCAAAGCGTGCGTATCTTCCCCGCACGTGTATCTCACTCGCACAGTAGGGCGTTGGAAGGACATGAAGCGAGGGGAATGGGGGCGGGGGGGAGGGGGGGTGAAGAAGAGAGAGAGAGAGAGAGAGAGAGAGAAATTGTATGGTACTTTTTATGGCGTCAAACAAAAGCTTTTTTTTTTATATAGCGGAGGTAAAGTTTACACTTTACAGTTTTTATTGTTACAGCCCAGCCAACCATACAGAGGTTTTTAAGGGCTGTCAATATCATAACAGGGAAAAGGAAAACAACCTGAAGAAAAAACAGTTTACTTTGGACAGAATGTACAATTTTCACCACAAAGTGACCAGATTGCAACAAAAAAGGAACTGGCATGTTTTCAAAGAAAAGTGTAAAACAGTTTACAGAATAAAGACAGAAGATTGTTCCATAAAGCAGCACAACAGCAGACGACAGCAAAGAAATCTACAAATAAAAAGGGTAAGTCAAAGAGACTGACAAAAGAGGGAACTTATTAGCAGACAATTCCCGAAGGAACGAATAGCTTACAAAGACTAGCCCCACTATGTCTCTGTCTCCCTGTCTCTGCCTCTGTCTCTCTCTCTCTGTCTCTCACTCTGTGTGTGTGTGTGTGTGTGTGTGTGTGTGGTGTGTGTGTGTGTGTGTGTGTGTGTGTGGTGTGCAGGTGTGTGTGTGTGTGTGTGTGTGTGTGTGTGTGTGTGTGTGTGTGTGTGTCTTACTGTCTGTCTGTCTGTCTGTCTGTGCAGGTTTGTATGCGTGTGGTGTGTGTGTGTGTGTGTGTGTGTGTGTGTGTGTTTATGTGGTGTTTGTGTGTGTTTGTGTGGTGTGTGTGTGTGTGTGTGTGTGTGTGTGTGTGTGTGTGTGTGTGTGTGTGTGTGTGAAGGGGGAGGGCGGAGGGGTGGTGGGTTTTCGTACTAATGTGCGAGCATCGAGTCCTGTGAACAGTAGATGTCTTTTATCTTTGAATGGTGTTGGGTGGAGGGGAGGGGGGGGGGGGGGTTATATCACAATTTCTGATTACACTACTTCCTTTTTGTTTGATTGTCATTTTTTTTTTCAGCTTTAATGCTTGCAGACCGCTTTTAAGCACACTGGAGAAAAAAAGCGCTTGATAAGACGTCATTTCATTTTTACTATATCAGCAGCAGCAGCAACAACAGCATCGTGGTGGTCCTCCTCCTCTTCTCCTCGTCATTATCGTCATTGGCAATATCATCATCATCATCAGTCATTTTCAGTTTCATCAAGGAAGTGTCAATGCGTGCGGACCAGTCCATATATGCTACGCCACATTGCTTGATTTCAAAACCACAGTGGGCTCGATTTAAAGCTGATCGATGAAAAAAATCAATGACTGAGATCAAAGGATTACGAAGAGCGCTGGCCAGAGCTCGGAACCCTGCCTAACATTGTCTGTGCCGCTATCATCATTGTATGTGCTTGTGGTGTGAGTACACGTGTGTGTGTGTGGTGTGTGGTGTGTGTGTGTGTGGTGTGTGTGTGTGTGTGTGTGTGATGATGATCATCATCATCATCATCATTATCAATATAATTACATTTATCATTAATGAGAAGAAAAACGCAGATGGGGGTGGAGGGAGGGTGGAGAAGAGGCGGTGAAAGTGAGAGAGCAACAGGAGACGGACGGGGGGGGACGGGGGGGGGGGGGGGGGGGGGAGAGGCTGATGGAGAGCTGTGAACATACAAACCTGTCAAATGGAAGAGGAAGGACGGGAGAACCCAGAGCGGGGGAGGGGATGGGGAGATATGTGGAAAGCAAATGCCAAATTCGCGAACGACTGGGCCTTTCCGACAGATTACACTAATTCCTACATTCTATACGACAGCCCACCAGAACTTCCCTCCTGCTGCTGCTGTGGGGGACCTACAACCAACAGTCGAATTATTTCGCTCAAAGTCTCTCTGGAACTCTCAAGAACTTTCTCGGATCTACATCCGTGGTGCCAGGTATCCAAAGACCAAATGCTGTACGATAACATCTTTCCAGACTCAACAGATCGTACAACATTGGGAGGACTGGGAATGTAATGGTGGGTTGGCTGCCCTTTGTGGTAAGATGAATATGATGACACAACTTTGAGTAATGATACAGGACAAAGCACATTCGGCTGATCATCATCACATCAATTTATCACAGTCAGGGGGAGCTTGACTGCATTTTGGTATTATTCATGTCCGTTTACATTCCCACTCCTTTTCTTGATCATTTCTTTTCCCCAAATTTCGGATTCTCGCTACTACTTTGGTCGACCATACGTAAGTATAGGTATGCGAGGGCTGTACGAGCGGGGTGGAAAGTGATGAAGGGGAAGACAGGAAGGAAAGGGGAGAGCAAGGAAGAGGGAGAAGGTGGGCTGGGGAGGGTGGTCATGTATACGGGTGTGAGTGTGAGTGTGTGTTGGGGGGGGGGGGGGGGGGGAGGCAGGCTTTTTTCTCAGCAGGACGAATGAGGAAGCACGGAAGCCAACCGCAGATGTGCAGCAGGAAGGGATTTATTTATCTCCCCTAAACCTCTGCCTTCCTAGCGTCTTCAGCCCACTCCGGCCCAAGAATGCACACCCAGTCACCCTGCGGCTGGGGCGACTTGTATAGCAATCAGTTGGGGCCAAAAACAGATAAAAGCAACACACACACACACACACACACACACACTTAAAAATAAAAGGGAAAAAAAACCGGCAAGAAACGAGAAATTTAGGTGCGCCAGGTTTATTTTCACACACGCAGTTTTGCCAGTGGACCATTCCGAGCTATGAGCAGAATTGCAAATACAACACAATGCAAATATTATATCAAATACAACAACGTGGAACAAAAATCATGCCGTAGAGGGGGATTTGGGGGGGCACTCGATAGATCCCCGTCTCAATGGATCCCCATCCCGATAGATCCCCGTCTCAATGGATCCCCGTCTTGATAGATCCCCGTCTGATTTTGGATCTATCGAGATGGGGATCTATCGAGATGGGATCTACCGAGACGGGGATCTATCGAGACGGAAATTCGTCCACATGTAGTGGGGATCTATATCGAGACGGGGATCTATCGAGACGGGGATCTACCGAGACGGGGATCTACCGAGACGGAAATTCGTCCACATGTAGTGGGGGATCTATCGAGACGGGGATCTACCGAGGTGGGGATCTACCGAGACGGGGATCTATCGAGACGGAAATTCGTCCACACATGTAGTGGGGATCTATCGAGACGGGGATCTACCGAGATGGGGATCTACCGAGACGGGGATCTATCGAGATGTACCCGTAGATTTATATATACGTCACAACAAAAACATCGCAATACATCTTTATTTACCTTGGTAAGGAAAGAACAGCGCATGTTAATACAATTCAATCATATGTAATGCAACACAGTATACCATAGCACACTACAATGCGATGCACTATTGTAAGTACACTGAATACAGCACAGTATATAAAACACCGATGCATTTCACTTGTCCGAATCATGGGTGTTCGTATTATGTTTGTTTAGAATGTAATATAAGATGCCTATCCCTGTTTTTGCCCTCTCTCTCTCTCTCTCGTCTCTCTCTCTCTCTCTCTCTGTGTGTGTGTGTGTCTCTCTCTCTCTCTCTCTCTGTCTCTGTCTCTCTCTCTCTCTCCTCTCTCTCTCTCTCTCTCTCTCGTCTCTCTCTCTCTCTCTCTCTCTCTAAACTTCCATTGCAACTGATTTCCAAAGGGCATGACGGATTGGCGCTATCATTCACATTTGTTTCATATGTTTATTGTTGTTGTTTACACCCCCTTCAAAGGGGACATTGGCGTTAATGGAAAAATCGTCTACTCCTCTCTCTCTCTCTCTCTCTCTCTCTCCTCTCCTCTCCTCTCTCTCTCTCTGTCTGTGTCTGTGTGTGTGTGTGGGTGTGTCTGTTCTGTGTGTGTGTGTGTGTGTGTGTATGCGCGCGCGCGCGCACAAACAAAGCAATTAAAGCAAACAAATGTTTTTACCTTGAACGTTAAAAGCCGAAAAGAGTTCAAAACCCAAACAGTTTTCAAAACGGCAAAACGTGCGCGCTTTTTTTTTTTTTTGTTTTTTAGCTTTTCGGAGTTGCACAAGGGTTTTGTATCTAGCTTCTCGGAGTTGCACACACACACACACACACACACACACACACACACACACACACACACACACACACATAGACACAAACGCGGGCGCGCGCGTGCACATACACGCACACACACATATTCTATCTCTCTCTCTCTCTCTCCATCTCTCTCTCTCTCTCTCTCTCTCTCTCTGAGTGTGTGTATGTGTGTGTGTGTGTGTGTGTGTGTGGTGTGTGTCCTTTCTGTCGCGTTTATGAGTGTGTGGTGATGAGCTGTCTGTGTTGAGAGAGAGAGAGAGAGAGACCAGAGACAGAGAGAGAGAGAGAGAGACCGAGAGAGAGAGAGAGGAGAGAGAGAGAGGAGAGAGAGAGAGAGAGAGAGAGAGAGAGAGAGTCAAAATAACTGAGAGTTTTACAGATCAAACTTTTTTGACAAATACAAAACGAGTCTGGGCCGGCTGTTCAGACTAATCCGCCAGATTTTTCAAAAACCTCGTCCCTCTCTGTGGTGTGGTAAAACACTGATCTCTATTCAGCAGGATTCTGTTTTAGAGGCGGAAGCCCGCTGATCTGTAGTCTCAATGGTCGAACGAAGTATCGCCCGCGAACAGCGTGTCAATCTTCTTCACCAAAAAGGGACATGTCCGACGGGATATTAAGAGTCGTTCGGCAGTGCCGCTAATAAGGGCCACGACTCTTTGTAACGTGGATGTTTGATAAAGAGGATGTTCAATCAAGGTGTAAACTGTCTGTCTGTCTGTCTGTCTGTCTGTTTGTTCTGTCTGTCTGTCTGTCTGCCTCTCTCTCTCATCCCTCTCTCTCTGTGTGTGTGTGTGTGGGTGTGTGGCGCGCGAGCGCGCGTTGTGTGTCTCTGTCTCTCTCTCCCTCTCTCTCTCTCTCGGCGCCATGCTCTCCTCTCGTCGCGGGTCTCTTGCTCTCCTCTCCTCTCTCTCTCTTCTCTCCACACAACAGGGTAGCAAGTGGATGGTGTACTACACAAACCCCACACACACCCACACACCCACACCTGAACACACACAACCAGGACAACAAGAAAGAGACACTCAGAGCATGCTACAGAGAGAGAGGCGGGAGATCTGAGCTAATGACGGAAAGGAGAGAGAGGTTACACAGAAACAAGAATTAGAAAATATGCCGTCATGGATGGAGGAAAATAAAACGAGGTATGGCACATACAGTGAACCCCCATCAGAAACCATACAAATCCATCCACATGCGACACTCCTGAGAGTATGTGACTTTTCTAGCTTTGTCAGAGAGACCTCTTAACGAAAGACACAAATATGACAGAATTGAGATAATCCATCAGAAACCATACACAGAATCCACATAACAATTTCCTCCATGAAATAATGTCCTTTCTCTCCGGCAAGAAGACCTTCACTTAAACTCCCGACACTGACATAACAATATCGTCAGATGTTTTTCTCATGGCAGAAATAATCCTCCCCCCTCAAATATACCACTCACTTCACGTCCGTCCTCCAAATATGGCAGAATAACCGATCGTCTCACCTTCGCCCCTCAATCTCAACTCTCTCCTCCTTCCCCTCTCCGTCACATCGTCGACTCTCTCTCCATCTACTCTCTCTCCCCCTCTCTCTCTCTCTCGTCACACACAAAAAAAAACCATAGAACTCGATCCTCTCTCTCTCCGCTCGCCAAAAAAACACCACAATCTCTCTCTCTCCTCGCTCTCTCGCTCTCCTCATCTCTCTCTCTCTCCTCTCTCTCAGATATCCTTACTCAAGCTTCATAGACTCTAAGGGTATCTAATAAATACACATATCCGACTTCCCTAATATCATGCTGCGTATGTGTGTGTGTATGTGTGTGTTGTGTGTGTGTGTGTGTGTGTGTGTGTGTGTGTGTGTGTGTGTGTGTGTGTGTTTGCGTGCGCGCGTGATACGTTAGTACGTGCATGCGTGTGCATGTGTGTGTACATGCGCGCACGGAGCGCGCACGGTCATACGGTTTTTTTAACGTGCGCGCGTGAGTACGTGAGTACGTGCATGCGTGTACATGCGCGCACGGAGCGCGCACGGTCATACGGTTTTTTTTTTTCTCTAACGAAGTATTAGTGTTACAAAGAAAACGATCGATCATGCACATACACACACACATACACGCGCGCGCGCGCGCACGTATATGAGCGCGCGCACGCACGGAGGTGTGGAATGGAAGGGGGATGGTAAGGCTGCTTTTAACAGACCAAGTGGCAACCTTGTAACTGGTGTCAACGTTCATTTTATGCAAAGAACATGAAACCACCAGGGAAGGAAGAGAGCGTGGGGGTGGTTGTGGTCGCTGGCTTTCTCTGAGTGTGTGTGTGTGTGTGTGTGTGTG
>JADBJO010003010.1:257500-260000 GCA_016801955.1 Conus betulinus | reverse complement strand
TCATTACTACCCTTCGCTGGCTTCTTTGGGGGTGCTGCTGGATTCTTTTTTTAACCCTTGGTGGTGAAACACCACAGTATTATGGACTGTGGTGTGTCTCTATTTGACGCCAGGAGCACAGACGCAATCAGATGTGCTTTTCTGATCAGTTTCGAGCCAGCGAACGGAAGACTTTTGGAGCAGGCAATGCTAATATATAGATCTTGGAGCAGGCAATGCTAATATATATATATATATACCTTGGAGCAGGCAAATGCTAATATATAGACCTTGGAGCAGGCAATGCTACTATATATTATATATACCTATGAAAAAAGTTAATGATAGTTTCTGTCCATCAACTAGAGAAGCGATTTTGTTAGTAGAATATGTTTTCTGAATTTCATGTTTCAGTTTGTCCGTCTTCGACATTCCACTACTTTGAGTCCAAATTTTTTGCCAGGTCGTTACTATGAGGTCAGGTTAAATTCCCCCAAAGTTAGATTGTTCATTTTCGTATTTGTCTAACTTTATTCAAGTTTAAAAATCAATGCTAGTTTGTGAGTAAAAGTTCCTATGCATTAGGTTTTCTTATGGGAGCAGAAGTTCGCCTACTTGTTTACTGTTGTTCCCTACCGAACTTTTTTTTCTATTCACAGATAATACAAATAAAATAAATAAGCCTCAATTGACAACAGCACCGTAGAGTAGACTGCTGGTACACATTGTAGTGGGTTACAACTTTGAGCACGTCAGTTCACATTATTGAACACTGGTACTTTTAGGACTGTAACGAGGAGATAAAGGGTTGTCGAAAGGGTAGACCACAGTGTGAACAGTGCTGGATCTAAGAAAAAAAAGACACAAAAGAACTTCTAGAAAATGTGGATACAAAGAGCCTATCTTCCCATTTCTCTACGAGTGTGTGTGCTGGAAGGGCGGAGAAGAAGATGGCGAACGGAATGAATTTGTTGTTGACTTCTCTTAATACAGACAAGTGAAGCAGCCACAAAGGGAGAGAAGAGTGAACGACAGTAAACAAGCATACATGCTGTATGACACAGAAAACCGAAGGAAGTAATATAATAATAGGACGTTAACAAAACACATGCCGAGACGTTAACAAAACACCTGCCGATAAAACAAACACATAAACATTAAAGTAAAAGTGAGTGGTGGTGTACTTTGGCCGCCAGCTTCGGGTCTGTGTACCTAAATGTTGTGATGACGCTGAAGTTTATATAGAATGATACAGAACAGAAACGCCGACACAATGGTGGAAACGTGTCTTTGGATTCCTCTATTCGCCACGTGTAACATTCTACTTTTGATGTACCTGTTAAAAGGCATAATAACAGCAAGGACAAACTTTTTTTCCATTTTGCGGTGAGGTGGGTTTCCTCAATCGATGTATAATGGTTTTTTTTTAAAACGAGTATCCATGAAAGCTGGTTGCACAACCTGTATGAGACATACCAGTCTAGGTGAACGACCCTAGTAGTAAAACTTTGTTGTGATGTGGAGAGAGGTTATTGGTGCAGCGGACCATGGTGTGAACACGAGCATTAAAAGAGAGAGGAGAGGGAGACTAGGCATGATAGCAGAGAGAGAGAGAGAGGACAGAGAGAGATAGAGAACGGAGAGAGAGAAGAGACAGAGACAGACCGAGAAGAGAGAGATAACAACACACACACACACACCAACACACACACACACACACACACACACATATACACACACATGCTACGCACAAGAGGAGAAGAGAGAGGAGAGAAGAGAGATAGAGAAGAGAGATAGAGAGCTAGCGTACACACCCGCATGGGGGGGGAAGGGGGGGGCGCGGGGAGCGACACCACGCAGGGGGGGGGGGGGGGGGGCTCTTCACAACCCATCACACACACACACNAGACGAGAGAGAGAGAGAGCTCCACACACAGATTAACACAGACAGACACCACCACAAACAACCACACCACACACAACCATACACACTCTCTCTCTCCTCTCTCTCTCCTCTCTCTCTCTCTCTCTCTCTCCACATACACAAACAGAGACTACAGATACTGTGAGACAGAGGAGATAGAGCGTCACAACAGCACACACACACAGGGCACACACACACCCACAACACAGCACACACACACAGACACACACACACGTTAATCGATGTATGCATGTATAGCACCGTTGCTGTAGTGTGTTGTGGCGTCTGTGGTATGTGGGAGACAGTCTGTTCTCTAACGTTAAGGATCAATGTGAATGCCTGTGTGTCATCTGTGTGTGTGTGTGTGCGTGTGCGTGTGCGTGTGCGTGCGTGCGTGCGTACGTGCGCGCGCGCGCGCGCGCGCGCGCGTGTGTGTGTGTGTGTTTATGCGTGGGTGTGTCTGTATCTTTGTGTACACGCGCGCGCATGCGTGTGTGTGTTGTGTGTGTGTGTGTGTGTGTGTTGTGTGTGTGTGTGTGTGTGTTGTTTATATGCGTGGTGTGTGTGTATGTTTGTGTACGTGTGTGCGCGCGCGCG
>JADBJO010003010.1:242500-250000 GCA_016801955.1 Conus betulinus | reverse complement strand
TCCACGACTAAGCAAATATTATCGTCAGTAGAGAGCTTAGTATGTGGTGTCCTGCGTGTGTTGGATCAGAACAGGCGCCACTGAACACCACCGAAGTGTCTCGGTAGCAGTACAGTGTCTCCTCCGGTGGGTTACCTGTTGACGACTTGGCAGTGATATTACCGGTGCCGGGTCTGCAGCGGGCCGGGCGGTTAGCTGTGGACGGGGGCTGGAGATGAGCGGCGTGAATGCCATGCCACTGCGGGTGGCACAGAAGACGGGGGGGGGGGGGGGGGGGGGGGGGGGGGGGGGGGGGGGGGGTGACAGCCAAAAAGAAGAAACAAACAGAAGAAGAAAAAGAAATGGTCAATGTAACAGTTTTAGGGTAAGATTTAGAGCTGGTTTTACGAAATTCCTCATATTAACAAGAGGTGTTGAACATTGCGATTCCTGTGGATCTGACCTTTTCTAGATATTATATAATTATAAGTAAAATTAGCTTGATTTGGGGGGGGGGGGGGGGTCTTATCTTCGTGCCACTTCAGTGGCAATACCTCCACGCTGCCCATTTTAACTGACGACACTTTCCCTGAAGTTGGAGTATGGTTGCCTGAGTGGCGGGATAAAAAAAAACAAAACGGTCATACACACAAAACACCACTCCCTTTGTTGGGTAGATGGGATTAATCCTTGCCTGTCTATACAGGGAGTGTCCGCAGGGGTATCAGCCTGCGCACGCGAACCACCACCACCACCACCCCACCCCCACCCCCAAAAAAAAAAGAAAAGAAAGAAAAAAAAAAAACACGACGACAATAACTGCTCAGTCGCGGAACCAGCTTATAAGTGAGCATCACCTCTCCCTCTCTCTCTCTCTCTATCTATGTGTGTGTGTGTGTGTGTGTGTGTGCGCGGGCGCGCGCGCGCGCGTATCTGCACATATATACGTGTGCATGTGTGTGTGCGCGTGCGTCTCTGTGTGTGTGTGTGTGTGCGTGCGTGTGTGTGTGTGGTGTGTGTGTGTGTGTGTGTGTGTGCATGCTTGCGCGCGCGCGATCGCGCGTATGTGTGTGTGTGTGTGTAACAGAGAGAGAGAGAGAGAGAGAGAGAGCAGCAGCAGCAGCACAGGAACAGGGAGAACGATAGTGAGTGAGTGTCTGTATGTATGTGTGTGTGTGTGTGTTCCAGGTTACAAAGCAACGTAAAGCAGAAGCGGCGGAGGACAGGGAAGCGTCGCTCCAAATCAGCCATTATCTGTTGCAGGGCGGGTGGACACCGACAATGCCTTCAACGCCACCCACGCCTGGCAAGTGCCTTGCGGCATCAGCGAGTCGCTTACCCTCCCTGACACTCCCGAAAGCCACTACATATATATACTCGGTGTCGTCTTGTCTGACGCGCCGCTGGCTCTCTGCAACATAGCGAGCAACAAGAGGAGGAGGAGGAGGAGGAGGAGGGAGAGGTAAGGGAGGGCGTGGTGATGAGAGGGAAGGGGGGAAATCGGGGGGGGGGGGGGGGGGGCGTGTGGTAGTGCGGGGGGTGGGATGGGTGGCAGGTGGATCAAAGAGAGAAAAAAGGAACAACAAACAAAAACAAAAAACAAGACAAAGAAAGGTTTAGACATTACATCATTTGTTATGTAGCAACCCCAAACTCGTTTAATAACGTTCTCGTTCCTGTGCAAGTCTCTCTCTCTCCTCTCTCTCTCTCTCTCTCTCTCTCTCTCTCTCTCTCTCTCTCAATGTATGAATCGCACGCTGCAAGCGTGTGCAACATTTTCTCGTTCAATTGCTTAAGTCTGTATATTTGTATCTTTTATTATTTACATGATTTGCTTTTCTGTGGGCTGGATGTCAAAAAGCCTTCTCCGTTTCCTCCCCCTCATTATAAAAACCCGTTTCTTCCCGTTCGTTCTCTCTCTCTCTCTCTCTCTCTCTCTCTGAGTGTGTGTGTGTGTGTGTGTGTGTGTGTGTGTGAGAGAGAGAGAGAGAGAGAGAGTGCACGCGCGCGCTCGTGTGGGCGTAAATTTGAATATAAAAGAGGTAACTTTATGCGGATTCTCTTTATGAACCACGAATAATGCATTGCCCACAGAACAAATTGTATAATAAAATGGCGCAAAATTACCGGACCGGACAATTGTTTTTTTTCGTGTTGCTGCTTTTATACTGTTCATATGTGCTGTTTTTTTTTTTTTTTTTTACATTTATACCCATTGCCTTTAAAACAAAAATGGCTATTGAACAGGCACAAAACCGCCGAATCCCTCTTGTTTATGTTGATGCTTTTGCATCGTTGATGTAAGCCATTGTTTATATTTCTGCCGAAGAACATCACCACGATGGTCGATGCTTTACGCTGTGAAGCCCTGGTCACACCAGACACAAGATAAAGAATATTTGTTCTTTTGCTAGCTCTCTCCCTTCGTCTCGCAGTTTTGTGGTCACACAAGGCGAGTTTCGCAGTAAAGCAGTGTGCAGAAAGAGAGAATTCATTCCTCACTCCGGCGACGACTCACCACACGTATTGTTTATCATACGCGTTGAGACGTTCTGGTTGCGTTATTTCAGTGAAGAGGACTCAGTCACAAATAAGGACATATTTGACACAGACTCTGTAAGCAAGGAAGAATTCTGGACATGGGAGATGGAGAACAAAAAGACAACAACAACAACAACAATAACAGCAACAACAAAACGCGCCCAGAGGAGATTGATGATGGCTTGGCTGATCACTTTAGCTGCGGGATTCTCTCCCCCTGAAATGTTAAGCATGTTCAGCTCCCCAAAACAACAACAAACAAAACAACAACAACAACATACATACACGCGCGCGCGCGCACACACCACACGCACGCACGCACGCACACACACACACACACACACATGCACGCACGCACGCACGCACGCACACACACACACACACACACACACACACACACACCACACACACACACTGCAATAAACACACGAGCGAGAAAGAGGCTCGGTGTGACGCAGCCTTTAGGCGGCCTCCCGCAAGCAGGTCATGCATGACTCCTGGCTACCGTTCTGCTGCTACCGTTTTGGGGGGGGCACCTGTTGTCAGCTGGGGAATGCGTTGTTGTAAACTTTTTCAAGTGTGTCCTTTTGTTCCTCCGTCGACCGGATCCAGCTGGATCTCTTTTCAGCCGCTAATGGCTTACCCCAAAGACATTCGAGCGCAACAGAGCAGCCGCCATCCAGGAAAAGAAGAATCGGGGGGGAAAAAAAAAAAAACGGCACCCATCCTTGCAGGATTCCATTCCATGCAGCGTCTGTGGACGACTTTGTGTTTTCATTGTGCCTCAGGAATTGGTCTTCATTCCCACATGAGGACCCACATCAGCAGATGACCTGCCTGCTCACTCATCCGTCGGACACGACGGGAGAATCCATGATTCTTCTGACCAGAAATCGAGAGTTGTATCGTGAGATCCTAATCAGATGTGCCTACCAATCTGCTAACTCGAACCGCAGCGGCGAGGACTTGAGCTCGAAGCCCGCTTGATATGGTCAGTCTGCAGGTTAGAAGAGATGGCGTGTGTCTTGGTCTGGAAGATGTGCCGCTTCTTGCAGACGTTGGTTTTTTTTTTTTTTTTTTTTTTTTTTTTTTAAACCACAGTGAGTTCAAACAGAATTATTTGGCTTAATGAAGGGGAGTAATGACTGTGAAGAGTACTGCATCCAGCTGAGAGTTGGGTGCCTCTGTGTGTGTAAACTTTCTCACGATACGAACCCTTCGCAAAAAAAAAAAAAAAAAAAAAAAAAAAAAAAAAAGACACCACCTGTTGGACCACCTTTTTCACCAGTTGGCCACGGCTTCCACCGCTGAGGAGGCTGCATGTTAGTAGTCACTTGGTAGCTGACCTTTCTTTCCTCGGGTCAGCTGTCAGAGGTCAAACCAGTGCGCGTGGAAACATGTACGACCACGTCCAGCAATCATCACGCTTTGTAACTGGAGATGCCCAGCCGTTGGGCTAAAGTTCAGGGCTCTCTTGATTCCTCACTTGAAGCGAATGGAGTGGACTTATCTCCACACCCTCCCTTTCCACGGGACGACAATGGAATCTTTACCATCAACTTATACACTCGTATCCGAGAATCGGATCAACCGTGTGAATTCTGACGGCTCTTTCTACCAATCAAAAAGAAGTTTACAAAATTCAGCGTGTCACGTGACTTCACACACATAGTACTATTCCTCAAAGTAGTAAAATTCGTCGTAGCTTTTTATTTTTAAAACCTCAGTCTCTTTTAGACAGGTTTGAAAAAAAAAAAAAAAAAAAAAGACCGCTTAGACGAATGTTAACAGTGTAGTTTTTTATTCAGCTAGACGATGTTAACAGTGTAGTTTTTAATTCAGCTAGACGAATGTTAACAGTGTAGTTTTTAATTCAGCTAGACAAATGTTAACAGTGTATTTTTTAAATTCAGCTAGACGAATGTTAACAGTGTATTTTTAATTCAGCTAGACGAATGTTAACGGTGTAGTTTGTAATACAGTTTTTGCAAATTTGAAATCCACTCCATCTTCAATACAAGCACGACAAAAGTTGTTTGTGAAGGTCGGGAGACATAAAGGATATTGTTTGCGATTATCTATCACCATCAACCCCCCCCCCCCCCCCCCCCCCCCAAACTCCTCTCATCCATCCTCCGCCGTGCATCAAAAATAGTAATGCCCTCTGATTGGTCGAAAGAGCGGTCACAATCTTTTACTCTCAAGTCAGTGAGACGCACACAAACTGCGTAGGAACATCTACAGAGACCGCCTAGACAAAAATTGATTTTGATGATCGGTTACGTGTTTTGCTGTTGGATATAGTGTGTCATGAGTGCTTGAAGGAATACATGCGCGCGCGTGCACACACACACACACACACACACACACACACACACACACACACACACACATGTATGTATATATATATATATATATATATATATATATATATATATATATATATATATGGAGATCCAAGTAAAGGTTGTTCTACTCAATGCTCAGCCGCTGACAATGCTTGGGTTATTGAATAGCAGAGCTGACCACTCACTCTGTTCCATATTTTTTTTTTTTATCTCCCTTGCATCTTTAAATGGATCCTCAAGCATAGGCTCAAAGATTATCCCCTACATTTTATACTGTTTGCATAATATTTTAAATTTTTCTGCAACTTTTTACCTCTTCGCACTTTCGTTTATATTTTATTCTTCTACCTTTCGCTGGCTGCTTTGGGGGTGCTGTTGGATTCTTCTTTGAACCCTTGGTGGTGAGAACACCACAGAATTACGGACTGTGGTGTGTCTCTATTTGACGCCAAGAGAACAAGTACTATCGATCGCGTGTTTTTTGATGAGTTTCCATTCTGCAGACGAAAGGTCTAGAAACAGGCGACGTGTATATATTTTCGTGAGAGTTTGTAAAGCTTTCATAAACAGCAAGGGAAAGGTTTTCATTTTATAATTAATTCACGTTCTCACACCTATTTTCTTTTTATATTTAAAATCTTTGCCGAATTATCATTTTAATATGGAAAAATTGTTAATTTACATTTGTTCCCCCCCCCCCCCCCCCACCACACACACACACCTTATTTAGTTGTACAGATATATATGGAGAAAGAGACACAGAGACAGAAAATGCGAATATTTGTAATAGATTAAGATTTCTAGTTCGTAACAATGGAGTGGATCATAATAAAACAAACTGAAAAAAGATTAAATCTATACTCAAATTTTGTGTGTGCACACACACTCAAATCAAAATGTTCACTTAATTACGTATTATACAAACACACTTGCATATCTATTCTTCCTCCACCCACATGAATGGCAACACAAACCATTTTTTAAAAACCAGCTGCCTGCCAGTCAGTACAAGACCACTCATCCCTGTGCTCACATGAATCAAAAGAAGATCATCATCGTAATGCACAAGCGGAAATGCAGTCAAAAAAGCGTATGTATTATTTGTTTAGAGCACAGCTCATCGATTTCTTATCGACATTTTCAAACTCTCTCTGTAAAGGAAGAGCAGAAAACTTTGTTATTACGCTTCCCGACTTGGAAGACGTCGACATAGCAAAAAAGTTGGAGCACGTTGGATGTCTGAAATACTCCGCAACTATATATTCATTTCTTAGTGGCTTGTTTGTACACCGGGTAAACCAAAACAAAGTGATGCTCAGTTTCGAAAGCTATTTTACAGAACGGATAAGGCACTCTTGTCGTTAGGAATAGGATGATGTTGAAGAAACCGACGGTTCAGGTCCGATATATACCCGATTCTTCAAAATCGTGTTAAGAGACGGCGGTTAAAAAGTTCTTCACCGACAACAGAATCGGACTTCTGGTAATTTGACTGATTTTAGTTTGCTTACATGTTATATAAACTTCGTGAGGCAAAAGCTATTTTACATGATATGAGAGAGACACGGACAGACAGATCTATACTTTACAAATGATATACTGCTGTTCAACAGAGGTGATTATGCTCGCGAGCTCTTTACGAAAGTTTACACTTTCACTCGATGATCAACGCGTTGCTGTGAGCCGCCACCTCAAGTATCGAATCAAGTTTGTTTGCACCTGGAGAGAGAGAGAGAGAGAGAGAGAGAGAGAGAGAGAGAGAGAGAGAGAGAGTACATTGCTATGAGAAACTACGCAAACGTCACGACTGGATTGAATAAAGTGTTTTTCTCAGTTTTGATGTATGTCGCTATTCATCGCGTCAAAATCGACTGCATTTCAAAGGTAAGTTTCAAGACCTCCTGCGATGATTGTTTCACCGTCTTTACTTTCTGTCTGTCTCTTCTTTTTCTTTATTCGTTCGTTTGTTTTCATTCTTACTATTTTCATATTGTTTGTTCTGTTTATTTTATTTTATGCATCGTTGATCAGTTTCCTACTCACACGCTAGTTTTGGATTCACACCCAAAGGTGTATATGTCCAGCGTGTTTTTAATAAGAACTGAATCTGATCAATATGATAACTGTGTTGGCACTCAACCCTTCAACCGCCATCTGAACACATGGATACATGCATGTCGAGCATACTTTTACGGTGAGAATAAGCTTGTGGTAGCGCTATATGGAGCCGTTTGCTGTTTGGTGGCAGTTAAAAGACAAGCCAGTGCTTCTAAAGCAGATCAGGTTTTAGCATACTCCTGACTTTCTGTAGGAAAGCAGGTATTTTTCTTTAAAAACAAATCTCTCTCTCTCTCTCTCTCTCTCTCTCTCTCTCTCTCTCTCTCTCTCTCTCTCTCTCTCTCTCACACACACACACACACACACACACACACACACACACACACACACACACACACACACACACACATACACACAAGTTAGAAAAAAAGCCCCACAACAAAATCCTTTAACTGCTGCGTGGGAACGTACTTGCAAGTCGGGAACGTACTTGCAAGTCGTTGTTTTTGTTCGGAATGTGCAAGGGGGATTTGGGAGGAGGAGGGGGGGGGGGGGGGGGGGGGGCTCTATTGCA
>JADBJO010003010.1:237500-240000 GCA_016801955.1 Conus betulinus | reverse complement strand
TTAAGGACCACACCGCAGAATGCCTTAGGTGCTTTCAACATCAAATATCAAACAAAGGTTAGTAATTGCCAAGGTTTCTGAACGCGACAGTCGTCAGGCCTTCTCAATAATACTGCCCAGCATCCAACAGCTGCACTGACTCCCCTTGAGCGTGCAGAAAAGTGCTCTTGTTTGGCGAAACAGGCTGTTTGTCAGCAATCCGTGCACACTGACTCTAACTGTCTACAGGTGAAAATTCTGATGCACGTGACAGCATGAAGGTATGGGAGTGCGTTGTGCTCACCACAATGGCCATAAAAGCCGTCGAATACCCGTTCTGAAGCACAACACCAACATGCCAGCGAGACGAAAGTTGAGAAATTTCGATCGTGCCCGAGCTATCGCCTGGCTGCAGGACGGAGTAGGCGTCCGAGAGGTGGCCAGAAGGCTGCAAGTGTCACACTCGGTCATCATCCGTCTGAGACACACGCCATCAAAAACCACAGGCACCGTCCAGGAACGGCCCCCCCCCCCCCCCCCCCCCCCAGGCGTCCCAAAAACCACACACAACGTGAGCACCGGTACCTCTGCAGACAGGCCCTTCGGGTGAGGACAACCACCGCCAATGCCTTGAGTCAGCAACTGCGTGCTTCCACCAACACAGCAGTAAGCGGGCAGACCACTCGGCGTCGCCTACATGCCGCCGCCTTGCGTTCCAGGCGTCCGGTGAAGAAGCCCATGCTGACTGCAAGGGCACGCCGACTTGCTTGGTGCCAGGACCATTTGAGGTGGGCTCGTGCTCATTGGGGCCATGTCCTGTTCACCAACGAATCGCGCTTCATGGTGAGCCCCAAAGACGGCCGCATCAGGGTGTGGCGGCGCCCACAGGAGCAGCTGCAAGATGATGCTATCCAGGAGGCGGCTGCTTTTGGAGGTGGCTCCATTATGGTTTGGGGAGGCATCAGCCGACACTACAGGACTCCTCTCTACCATGTGGAGGGCATGCTCAATGGGCAGCGCTACTACCTGCAGGAGATCTTACAGCCTCTGGTCACAGCGACCCTCCAGCAGATCGGACCCAAGCTGTCCTCCAGGATGACAACGCCACACCACACCGCTGCAGGGCTGTCAACACTTTCATTCAGGAAGCTGGGATCACCAGGATGGCATGGCCTGCGAACAGTCCCAGATCTCAATCCAATCGAGAACATCTGGGGAGAACTTGGCCGGCGAGTCCATGCAAACCGCCCACGTCCAGCTAATCGGGAACAGCTGCTGCACGTCCTGCGACAGGAGTGGGAAAACATCCCCCAGGCCGTCATCGCAAACACCATCAACTCCATGAGGCAGCGCTGTCTCGATTGTGTTGCTGCGCGGGGTGGACATCCGTTTTTGAACAGATTAAAAAAACATGTTTGTGGATTTTCTTTTCCCCAGGGTGGGTCTCTTTACATTGCTTTATCATTGCAAAAACATTACGCAATCCAAATGAATTTGCTTTAATTTGATTCACAAGGGTTACAATTAAATATCTGTACACATGAAACATTTTTGGTTTCGCGGTGTGTGTGTGTGTGCGTGCGTGCGTGCGTGCGTGCGTGCGTGCGTGCGTGCGTGCGTGCGTGTGTCCTTGCGTGCGTGTGTGCGTGTGTGTGTGTGCGTGCGTGTGTGAGTGTGCGTGCGTGCGTGCGTGCGTGTGTGTGTGTCTATGTGTGTGTGTGTGTCTATGTGTGTGTGTGTGTGTGTGTGCGCGCGCGCGTGCGTGCGTGTATGCGTGCGTGTGCATGCGTGCGTGCGTGCGTGCATGCGTGCGTGCGTGTGTGCGTGTGTGTGTGTGTGTGTGTGTGTGTGTGTGTGTGTGTGTGTGTGTGTTTGAGGTGACAGTAATACCTGACGGAGGAATTCTTTTAATTCAAATTGAAATTCCGCGTCTACAACTCCAATGTATTCCTAGGGAAAAAGATACACTCGAAAGTGCGGATAGGACCGTAGAGAAATACTGTCCTCAACCGCCAAACAAACCAGCTAGGAGCACTTCTGCACCACCCTTGGAAGCCCGCGCTGTGTTCACATAGGGTGCAGGCACGCACGCACAGGGCGTTCCATTAACACGTGAAAAGACATAACTGCTCCCTGTCAGATGCCATGGAGTAATAGCCACTGAATGTGACACGACAAAACCTCCACGGGAGCGTTCCTGTGGGTGTACCAGGCCCTATTTGAAGACTGCAGAGCCCATCGGCAAAAAAAAAAAACCGTCACGCAACTGCCGTATATATCCCGTAGCCTCACTCGTTGCTGTTCCCTCACAGGTGATGACAGTCCAACTCTAGACACGGAAGCCTTCGCCATGAGGTCTTACGCGCTGTGTGAAGAGAATCCCGGGTCATAGTCTTTTCTGTGTCAACAAGACTTTCACCTCGGTCAGTGAGTCTTTCCTCACCGTCACTGGACCTTTCCCCAGAGTTGGCCAAAACGTTGACACGAGAAGGATACACCAGAAGATGCGGGTAGAACCCAG
>JADBJO010003010.1:227500-232500 GCA_016801955.1 Conus betulinus | reverse complement strand
GACAAAACGTGTACGAAGGGTGATTGGGGTTGTAGTGTAAGAACGTAGTAGGGGGGGGGGGGGGGGGGGGGGGGGGGGGACAGATGTGAGGAGTATGGCTGAAGTTTGTTATGGGACTGGGGAGATGACAGGAGACAGGTAAGAGCTGGGGGTGTTCGAAGAATAGATGAGGTTCGTTGTGAGTCTAACAAGGTTGAAGGAGATGATAAACGAAGTATGCTCGAAGTTTGTTGTGGGACTGAAGATCTGGAACCGGGGGAGGGCTTGGGGGCTTGGGGGGGGGGGGGGGGGGGGGGATGTGGTGGAGAGGGATATGCAAAGCTTGTTTGGTTTATTGTGGAGCTGAGGGAGAGGGGAAGGGGGGGGGGGGGGTTACACGCAGTATAGTTGAGGCTCGTTGTGGGGCAGAGGAGAAGGGAGGAGAGAGAGAGGTACAAAGCATGGTTGAGGTTTGTTGCAGGGCTAGCGAAGGGGAGGGTGGGGGGGGGGGGGGGTTCGATGGAGAAATCGGAAGTATGGCTGAGGTGGCTGCAGGAGGATGGGATTCTCTTTAAAGGGACCGATGGGGGCGGGGGGGTTAGGAAATATGGTTGACGCGATTATTACAAAGCATGTTTGAGATATATGTCTGTATATTCGTATGCATTGTCTTTATCATTTGGACTTACCTGTGTGTTTGTACTCGTTGTTGTTTATTGCTGTTGTTGTTGTTGTTGTTGTTGCTGCTGCTGCTGCTGCTGCTGCTGTTGCTGTTATTGTTGCTGTTGTTGTTGTTGTTGTTGCTGTTGTTGTTGTTATGGTTCACTTGCTTCCTCTTCTATGGTTCCTTCAAAATTCCTATTCGGACTTCTTTGCCAGCTTTTTTTTTTCTTACATTATGAGACCTATCACTCTTCATATAGAACTTTGTTATGTAATGTAATTTCAATTTGAAGAAATATGTTTTAGGTAACAACATGGTACAGGTTCATTTTGAGGCTAAGTAGGTGAGAGGAGAGAAGAGATGTACAACGTACGGCCGATGTTCGTTGTGGGAGTGGGTAGAAGAGAAGATGAGAGGTATGTTCGAAGCATGATTGAGACTCATTGTGGGATTACGCAGGTGTTAGGAGAGGAAGGGTAGGAAGAATGGTTGAGGTTTGGTGTGGGACTGAGGAGGTAGATAAATGGAAGAGATGTACGGAGCACAGTTGAGCTTGAGTGTGGGACTAGGAATATGCGAAAGACGGATGTATAAAGTGTGACTGGGATTCATTTTTGGGGTTTAGGAGGTAGAAAAAAAAGAAGGGAAGGGGCGGGTGGAGGTGTAAGAATTGTAGCTGAAGTTTACTATGGGACCAGGGAGGTGGGACATGAGGATGTGCGAAGCACATATGAAAGTCACCGTGGGAGTAGGGAGGCCGTTAGGGATCCGGGAGGATGTACGAAGTGTGGTTGAGGTCCTTTGTGGAACTAGGGTGGCGGGAGGGTCTGTGTGTGTGTGTGTGTGGGGGGGGGGGGGGGGGGGGTACGAAGCTGGTGTGGTTCAAATGTATTGTGGGACTATACGGAGGTTGGAAGGGGTGTGTATGTATACGAAATGTGTTTGAACTTCATTGTGATGCTAGAGACGTGAGAACGGAAGGGTGTGTAAAAAGTGTCCTTGAAGTTCATTTGGGGCTACGGGATGGGAACGGGGGATTGGATGGAGTGTGGTTGAAGTTTCATTGTGGGGCTGGGAAGGTAGAAGCAAAGGGGGGGGGGGGGGGGGGGGTACAAAGTGTGTTTTTGAAGTTCACTGTCAGATTAGGGAGGTGTGAAGGAAGATACATGAAGTGTGCTTGAAGGTCATTGTGTAATTAGGGAGGCTGAAAGGGGTATGCGTGTACGAAATGTCTTCGAAGGTCATTGTGGAATCAGGGAGGCTGGAAGGGGTATGCGTGTACGAATGTCTTCGAAGGTCATTGTGGAATCAGGGAGGCTGGAAGGGGTATGTGTGTACGAAATGTCTTCGAAGGTCATTGTGGAACCAGGGACGTTGGAAGGGTTATGTGTGTACGAAATGTCTTCGAAGATCATTGTAGCGATAGGGAGGCGGCGAGAAAGGAGGTTGTAGGAAGTGTGGCTGGAGTTCATTGTTGGAGTAGGAAGGTGGGAAGGGAGTGTGAGAAAACACGAAGTGTGGTTGAAGTTCATTTTGGGACTAGGGAAGTAGAAAGGAAGGATGTACAAAGTGTGGTTGAAGTTCATTTTGGGACTAGATAAGTGGTAAAGAAGGATGTACAAAGTGCGGTTGAAGTTCATTGCGGGACTAGGAAAGTCGAAAGGAAGGATGTACAAAGTTTGGTTGAAGTTCATTTTGAGACTAGGGAAGTAGAAAGAAGGATGTACAAAGTTTTGGTTGAAGTTCATTTTGGGACTAGGGAAGTAGAAAGAAGGATGTACAAAGTTTGGTTGAAGTTCATTTTGGGACTAGGGAAGTGGAAAAGAAGGATGTACAAAGTGTGGTTGAAGTTCGTAGTGATGTAGGAAGGCGCAAAAAGGAGAACAGGGGACGTAGTTTGTATGGTTGAAGTTCATTGCGGGACTAAGCGTGATAAATGGGTGATTAATATCATGACTGAGGTTTGGGGAAGGGGAGGGTGGTGAGACTCAGACATTTTTTTTCAACTTTGTAAAAGACGTCAGCTATAGCAGCAATGTGAGATATCCCATGTTTGAAGATTGTCGTAATAAACAGACGGCAAAATCAAGATTGATCGTGACAAAAATATTTCGTGTGCAGTGCTAACCGTTTGAGGCGGACAGAGGGGTGATGATGCTGGTAGACAGGGGCAGGGTTTTGATTCAGGGGACTTGTTATTTGAATGCAGTTCTTTTCTTTGTTTGAAGAACCTACTCCTTTGAGTGCATTGCGATTGTTTTCTTTTTCCTTCCTTTTCTGCCTTTTTTCCCCCTTCTTTTTCTTTCTTTCTTCGTTTCTTTTTTTTTCCTTTTCTTGGCTGAAATTCTTAGTTTCATTTAAAAATAGTTTGACCCCTCTGAGCGGGTTTGCTAAGCAGATTAGATTTAAATGCTGTTGTTGTGTTGTTGTTGTTGTTGTTGTTGTTGTTTTTGCTGCTGCTGCTGCTGCTGCTGCTGCTGGTTTTATTTGACCTTACCTGCTGCCTATCAGCCAATACACATGCATCTGAAATCTATACACCCTCAATGACAGATGCAGCTAACAAACAAACAAGTAATATTTGGTAAAAAAAAAAAAAAAAAAGAAAGAAAGAAAGAAAATCAATATCAACACCTGATTCCCTCTCTCCTGTTCGTCACCTCAACACTCCCCCCTCCCCTCTCCCTTTTCACCCTCCACCACCTCACCTCTCCTTCCGTCCTTCCTTCACATCCATCATTCTCCACGCCACCCACGCAACAGGCTGTAAAAAAAAAAAAAAAAAACGATTGCTGTCCTAGGGTGCCAGACTGAACGACAGTGTGACAGGTAGCGTCCCATTAACCGACAACGCTGGCACGCTGGCAGCGGCTGGCCCCGTGCTGGATAGTGAGGATGCGAACCAGGTGACGGTGAGAGGGGGGGGGGGGGGGGGGGGGGGGGGATGGCGACAAGCTGGACAGTGAGAATTGGAACAGGTGACGGTGAGAGATGGGGGTGGGGGGTGGGGGGGGGGGGGGGGGGGAGATGGTGCCCAAGGCGTCGGTTGCTGTGGGTTGGTGACGTTTAGATTTAACGCGCACAATCGCCAAAGTGAAGAAAGAGAAAAGTACAGAAGAGGAAGGGTATTAGAGATTAGGTGGAGATGGGGACGAGCTGGAGGATAGGGGTCGGGTGGGGGTGGAAGATAACCATGGGAGTGGAGAGGGTGGAGTGGGGGTGGGGCTTTTGAACGCAATGGCCGCCACAACGATTCACACGTTAAGACGGGCCAGAATACCATCGCTGAAAACAGCCTAAGACACAAATATCGTTAAAGTACCACATAGCCAAATCACAGCTGAAAAAAAAAAAAAACAGCCCGAAGACAGCAACACCGCCAATATGCCACAGCCACATAACAGCTGAAAACAGACCAGAACAGCAACTTCTCCAAATATCATAGAGCCACATCACAGCTGAAAACAGTCCAGAACAGCAACATCTCCAAAAATATCATAGAGCCACATCACAGCTGAAAACAGCCCAGAACAGCAACATCTTCAAAATATCATAGAGCCACATAATAGCTGAAAACAGCGAAGAGACAGCAACATCTCTAAAATATCATAGAGCAGCATCACAGCTGAAAACAGCCCAGAACAGCAACATCTTCAAAATATATCATAAAACCCTATTACGGCGGAAATCAGACACAAAAGAGCAACACAAGCAAATTATAGTTGAAAAACAGCCTTCATAGCAGAAGTGCGAAAAATGTACCAAGGAGCACATCACACATCTAAAAGCTGGACAGGATTGCAGCACTGCCGAAATATCGACACGCCCCATCGCAGCTGAAAACTTCACTGCAGAGCAAAACGACTAAAAGACCACAGAGGACATTCAAAACTGAAAATAGGCCAAGACTGCAACATCGCCAGATTATTACAGCGTTACATTAATCAAAGCTGAAAACAGACTTATGAGAACAAACACATTAAAAAGACCGCTGAGAGATGTCACAATTGAAAACAGCCCGAGACAACAACACAGAGCCACATCACAGCTGGGAAACAGCCTGAGACAGCAAAGTCACCAAATACCACAGTTACCCTGGCACTGAAAACAAGCCCAAGACAGCAACACCGCCAAAATACCACAGAGTTACTATAGCATTGAAACAGCCCAAAACAGCTACACCGTCAAAATACCACAGAGTTACTTCAGCTCTAAAACAGCCCAAAACAGCAGCACCACCAAAATACCACAGAGTCACTTCAGCACGGAAAACAGCCCAAGACAGCAACACCACCAAAAATACCACAGAGGTACTTCAGCTCTAAAACAGCCCAAAACAGCAGCACCACCAAAATAC
>JADBJO010003010.1:212500-217500 GCA_016801955.1 Conus betulinus | reverse complement strand
CCTCCAAGATCACCGCGCTAGGAGCCCCTTCTCATGTCACTGATCTGGCCCCGCAATATTCTGTGAAACGTTCACCATCAACAGGACCTAAAACAACCCAACAGCTTCCCACGGAACCAGCGAAGGGCATAAAAAGTGGTCATGAGCAAAAGAAACTTTATGGATAAAGTTTCAAAGTATCATGCAGGAAGACGTTAAAATATGAAAACAAATGTTGAAGAATTGATCCGCCCGATGAACTTAACAAACATTGAAGTGATGAACGTAACAAAATTGAAGTGATGAACATAACAACATTGACAAACATTGAAGTGATGAACATAACACTGAAGTGATGAAACATCACAACATTGAAAAGTGATGAACATCACAAACATCAAAGTGATGAACATCACAAATACTGAAGTGATGAACGTCACAAACATCAAAGTGATGAACGTCACAAACACTGAAGTGATGAACGTCACAAACACTGAAGTGATGAACGTCACAAACACTGAAGTGATGAACATCACAAACATTGAAGTGATGAACGTCACAAACATTGAAATGATGAACGTCACAAACATTGAAGTGATGAACATCACGAACGTCACAAACACTGAAGTGACGAACATCACAAACAAACACTGAAGTGACGAACATAACAAACATGAAGTGATGAACGTCACAAACACTGAAGTGATAACAAACACACATTGAAGTGATGAACAAATGAAGGACATCACAAACACTGAAGTGATGAACATGACAAACACTGAACTGATGAACATGACAACACTGAAGTGACGAACATCACAAACACTGAAGTGATGAACATGACACACACTGAGTGATGATGAACATCACAAACACTGAAGTGATGAACATCACAAACACTGGTGTGATGAACATCACAAACACTGAAGTGACGACATCACAAACACTGAAGTGACGAACATCACAAACACTGAAGTGACGAACATCACAAACACTGAAGTGATGAACATCACAAACGCTGAAGTGACGAACATCACAAACACTGAAGTGAACGATGAACATCACAAACACTGAAATGACGAACATCACAAACACTGAAGTGATGAACATCACAAACATTGAAGTGATGAACATCACAAACACTGAAGTGATGAACATGACAAACATTGAAGTGACGAACATCACAAACACTGAACTGATGAACGTCACAAACACTGAAGTGATGAACGTCACAAACACTGAAGTGATGAACGTCACAAACACTGAAGTGATGAACGTCACAAAACACTGAAGTGATGAACATCACAAAGTGATGAACATTGAAACACTGAAGTGAAACATCACAAACATTGAAGTGATGAACATCACAAACACATTGAAGTGAAGTGATGAACATCACAAACATTGAAGTGATGAACATCACAAACATTGAAGTGGTGAATCTCGAAAACACGGTTGGTCATATTCAAGCAGGGCAACAAACAAACAAAACGGAAATAAACACAAACATTGAATGGGGAAAAAAGTAATGAACGAGAGAGTGGTTAACGTGTCATATTCTGCAGTTACACTATGAAAATGAGTGGGGAAAAGAGTGATGGGTCTGCAGGAGAGTTTTGAGGGGTGAGGGAAAGGGCGGGGAGGGGGGGGGGGGGGGGGGGGGGGGAAGGAGAAGACAGAAGACAGGCATTTGTTTGCTGTAATGTGTGTGAAGGATGCTAATGTTTACATGTGGTGTGATGGTGTGACAGCATTTGTGTGGACTTTGGGGGTAGATTATGCAGACAAATAAATCAATATATCTGTCTGTCTGACTGTCCATCTGTCTGTCTGTTTGTCTGTCTGTCCGTCCGTCATTCCCTACATCCAGATAGATAGATAGATAGATAGATAGATAGATAGATAGACCGTTGTTTCTGCATGGGTTGTATGTGCACGACATAGTTTCATTCCACACACTTTGTCAATAGCACAAGACTTTGATTCACTGGTCTCTGTCTCTCAATTATTGTGCATGCGCATACCACCGCATGCGACAGCTTGTCTGTCGACTGGTTTGGGCGCATGCACGCATGTGTGTGCATGTATGTGTGAGACATGGCCTATGAAATGACAAGGGAGATGGAAGGGGGGGGGGGGGGGGAGAGAGAGAGAGAGAGAGAGAGAGAGAGAGAGAGAGAGAGAGAGAGAGAGAGAGAGAAACAAGTGGAGGATGGGCTGGGTCTAGGAGGGAAATAGGGAGTCTTAGAGGTGGGTTCGCGGCGTGTTGAGGGGAATGATGGGGAGGAAACGAGCGCGCCTGCACGTGCGTGTCTCGCGCTTGTATGTGAGTGAGCGCGCAGATTCCGATGGAGTCCGCTCTGACTGCTCTCTCTCTCTCTCTCTCTCTCTCTCTCTCTCTCTCTCTCTCTCTCTCTCTCTCTCTCTCTCTCTCTCTAACCCGGAAGACAGGGTCCCATCCTCACCCCCCTCCTTTCCTCTTGCCTTCTACCACACGCTATTTCTTCTACACCACCCCCCTTCACCCCCACACCCTTCCCTATCGATCTTCCGTGTGGTCTTGGGGGCTCAGGGCGATATCTTTAGAGATGCTGATTATCTCCGAGAATCCTTCCAGAGTTAGAGGGTGAAGCTGGGGACAGAGGTAAGAGAACGAGAGAGAGAGAGAGAGAGAGAGAGAGAGGAGAGAGAGAGAGAGAGAGAGAGAGAGAGAGAGAGAGAGAGTGGGGGGAGGGGACGGGGGGGTCGAGGGGACGCAGGGGGAGGGAAAAGAGAGAAGTTGAAGGAGGAGTGTGGTGGTATAGAAGAAGATGGGGTTGGAGGGATGAGATGAGTAGATTCGGATGAGAGATGGGTGGGCAATTGGGGAGTGCACAGGTCTGTAACTACCTCTGTCTGTCTGTCTGTCTGTCTGTCTGTCTCTGTCTCTGTCTCTGTCTCTCTCTCTCTCTCTCTCTCTCTCTCTCTCTCTCTCTCTCTCTCTCTCTCTCTCTCTCCAACACCACCACTTTTTTTTTCTGTGTACGTCTATCTTAGTGTTTGCACCATTGTTCGTCTATGTTTATCTGTCACTCTCTCTGGTCTGCCTTTGTTAATAGGGCATTTCTGCCACGCTCGTTTCTTTCTTCCCTATACCTCCCTCCTTTAAAAAAAATACAACTTTTTTTTTCCATTCCGTACGAGAATTTTTTTTTCTACTTCAAGCACACATGTTAGATCATTGCAGAAGAGAAACGTTTTCTAAGTTTGAAAGTAAACATTAAAAAAAAAAAAAAAACACCTGCTAAACAAGAAATGAAAAACCAACTTCACAAGTGTGACAGACATTAGAAAAGTGGAGTTGTTATATTTATAGTCTGTTGTAATTAAACAGTAACAGGGATATTTATGAAAGAAAAGCATTACAAGAAACAAACAGTCATTTGCTTAACATTAATGCGAAAGAACACCAACAACACATTTTTCAACAATCTAGCCGTACTGCTTAGTTTGTTTTGTATTTATGAATAATCCCGTGATCTTTCAAAGTGTATCTTGTTTTCGCGATTAGTTAAAATGAAGGGCTATCACTCTATGTCATCATTTGGGTATTGTATGCAAAACGCGCGATTTTGTGCTCTGTTCTGTTTTTCTGGTCAACTGGTTTTGATAAATCATAAACTCAGCTATCTCAACACGTAACAAAAACAGTTATGGAGAAAGAAAACCATCTTGATGACACCAGCTCTCTAAGGAAAACAAAGGACAGGCATGAAATATCAAAATTACAGTAGATTTGATTGTGAGTATGAAAGTGCAGTGACCCATTTGTAACAAAGTGTCGAAAAACAAAAGCGTTGAGACTTTCACCAGAATCGAACGCCTTCTCAAAACTATTCAGAAAAGTAGTCCAGGCATTTTTAAAGTTCAGATAGCGAATAAGTCCAAAGTATCCGCAGTACTTGCGTCAGATAGAAACACTACTTCACTTCAAAACAAAGACAGCCCAACATTAGAAAAAAGATTGTAAAGTGAAAGTTACTGAAATAAGAAAGAAAATGGATACTGTTTGCAAAACGCAAGCAGATTGGTACTCTAACGGGTTAAAATGTTTATTCCTTTGAACACCTCAAAAATGGTTTTTATGAATCATACAACTCAGTTCTCTGAACTCATAACGAAAACAGATATGGAGAAAGAAAAACATCTTGATGACACAATTTTACAATTACAGTGACGTGAGTATGAAATGCAGTACACATCTGTAAATAAAGAGCCTAGAAACTAACGCTTTTAAGACTTTTACCACGAATGAAAAAAAAACAGAATCGAAACGCCTTCTCAAAATCTATCAAAATCTGTTCAGAATAGTAGTCCCGGCATTTTAAGGTTCAGATAGTGAATCAAGTCGTAAATTATCTGCAGTACTTGTGTTGATACAAACACTTCTTCACTATTAAAACAAAGAAAGACCCAACATTAGAAAACAAATTGTAAAGTACAAATTACTGAATAAGAAAAAAAAAATGGATAGATTTTGCAAGTCTCGCTGGCTTGAAGGACAGCTCACGCGTTTCAACATTTTATATACTTTGCAACCTCAAAACAGATATTTTATCAATAAATGTATGGACACAAAATTAAACTAATAGGAAAAGAATGATATGAAACAGACGAAATTCATTATGAACTACGCATGTTCAATGAAAAACTGTTAAAACCAAACAAGCAAAAAACCAAGATGTAGATATTTGTGATTGTTCTAGACTTTTTGAAGGAGATGCAAGGTTTGTCTGAGACACTGAGACAAAATCAGATGTGTGCTTAACGGTGAAAATCTTATCAGAAGAGGCCAATCCAGTTTCTTAAAATTACGAAAAAATAAGAGACGCCCGAGAGAGAGAGGATGAAAATTTGGTAGAATTTTCAAAAAAGTTTTTGAAAAAAAATCAGTGATTTTCGTCGTTATAAGACTATGCTAATTATGTAAGATATCCAAAATGGCGTGTTGCCATCAACACAAACAGAGGGAGGGAAAAATG
>JADBJO010003010.1:202500-205000 GCA_016801955.1 Conus betulinus | reverse complement strand
AGGTGGCCTGTCTGAATACGACTTGACATTGACTTGACTGCACCCTGCGAAGTGCCGGTGCTCGGGCTGTGGCCCAGTGGGCTGTGTGGGTGTAATGCCATTTAAGGTGGCGCAGAAGGTGAAACACAGAGAGAGAGAGAGAGAGAGAGAGAGAGAGAGAGAGAGAGAGAGGGGGATTCATTTTCGCATAAACTGGCTGCCAGACAGACAAACAAACAAACATACACACAAACACAACAACGGGTTGTGAGTGAAAATATATATCTTTGGTGGAGAATAATAACCGTTCTCAAAGCCTTTCTAGATGACTGATGTTTTTCCTGATAATAACACATTTTTGCCCGAAAAAGAAAGGTAAATGATAAGAAATGAAAAAAAAAGAAACAATATTTCTTTAAAACTGAAATAAAATACAGATAAAATGTTATCACTGGATTTGATGGATAGGAATATTTACATCATTTTATGTCCTGCTGTATCATGGTAATTACCATAGCGAGTTTTGTTGAAGTTATCTATGTTCAGACAAACATTCGGGAACACAGGCAGATGATACCCCCTTCTCCAACCTCACTCAACTTACACATATTCTCTCTCTCTCTCTCTCTCTCTCTCTCTCTCTCTCTCTCTCTCTCTCTCTCTCTCTCTCTCCTCCAGGCGTCTGCCGTATCAGCTGGACCGAACCTATAATTTTTTCCAGTGTATAAGGAAGGAAAGGTGAAAGATCCTGAAAATTACAGAGGTAGTTCGCTGTATGACGTTAGCAGTAATACATAGTGGCATAATAAACAAAAGGTTGCAAGCTTGAGTAGAGAAAATAATCTAAATGGAGAGCACCAACATGGCGTTAATAAAGCACATTCCACGTTGATGATTTTTTTTTCTGTTAACCTGTGTACAGAAACAATTAATTTTGGAACGGAAGTTGTATATTGCATTCATAGATGTCAAAAAGCGTTCGACAGTTAACAGAAAATCACTTTGGGCCTTCTCATCCACACTCCCCCCCCCCCCCCCCCCCCCCCCCCCCCCCAAGAAAAAAAAGAAAAGTTATTTCGATGCGCGTAAGTATGTACAATAATGTGAGAGTGAAGACAGGGGCCGAATTGTAATCTTATGTTTAATGTTCAACAGGTGTAAAACAGGGGGACCTTTGTAGCCCTGTGCTGTTCTCTTCGTTCATCAATGAATTGGAGCTGAGAGTAATTAGCAATGGGAGACAGTAGCTGATGCTTTACTTAGCTATTGATTTCGCTTGCTTTTTTCTGAAATGGTTACAAGACTGGAGACTCATATACATAGTGTAATGCGGGATGTTATTCACTGAATCTAACGGTTAATGTGGATAAAACCGAAGTTATTGTGTCTAGAAATGGTAGGTATTAGGCTGTCAGAGAAAGAGCGAATTATGATGGAAATATATTAGATGGACTTACAATGGAAATGTATCATTAGTTGTCATAACAATGGAAATACATTATGAGCTTACAATTGAAATGTCTCACCAGTTGTCATTATCTATTAAAATTTGCGAATTGATGTCTCAATCAGACTTATTTTTTGCAAAGACTTATGTCGAGCAAAGAAACCACGTTTAGTGATAATAAAACGGAAATCATATACGTACAATACGTTTCGTCCACGCTTTTTCTGAAATTATTTTATTCTCAGGTACAGCCTATATCGTACAAAAATAGCTCAGAAATGTGGAGATTATACTACGCCCATGATTGTGAATACGTTCATCTATTCGCTCTGAAGAATATTTTAGGCTTAGACAGACGTATGCCCAGTGATTCGATACGTGGAGAAATAAGCAGATATCCAGTCAACATCAGTCCAGTTGTTGATTATATTCGGTAATGGTTAAAGTTAGCTCATCTGGATGCAGAGGGACTACCAAGAAAACTAAATGTATGTCATGCTTCGTGAAACGGATGCCAGTGGAAAGTTTACACGCGTGACAATTGTTAGAAAGTGTATTGTTTCACATTTGATTCAGTCATCCACGCGCTGCAAAGGTCAACATTCCGTTCTCCCAGTTCCTACGTCTCCGACGCTTGTGCAGTGATGACCAAAGACCTGATCCAAAGCTGAAATCGATCTTTCCTAAACCTCCCCTCATCGCCAAAAAGAGAGACAAAAACCTTCGTGGCCACCTGGCACGAACCAAGTTCAGTAAAAAAAACACCAACTCCTCAGCCGGAAATTACTCGTGCGGTCAGTCTGGATGTAAAACCTGCACTTTCATTGCCAACATCCACCGCATCACTGGCCCAAAAGGAAAATTCAGTGTCCAATCCCATTTCACCTGCCAGTCTACCAACTTACGTACTGAGATGCAGCCTCTGCTCAAAGCTGTACGTTGGGGAAACATATCGTACCAGCGAACGCTTTGTGGAACACCTCAGAGCCATCCAGTCGTCTCATCCAACACCAGTGGGGATTCATTTCAACGCTGATTGCCACAGCTACACTCATATTTCCGTCACTGCTTTTT
>JADBJO010003010.1:170000-175000 GCA_016801955.1 Conus betulinus | reverse complement strand
AGAATAAATAGAAAAACAAATAGAAAAAAAACATAGCAATAACTGTTTATAAAAAGAAGACAAACATAGAAGTACACAAATAAATGAATAAATAGATAATGAATTATGATGTAAATAAATAAGTAAATAAATATACAGCAACAGCTTTCCACCAGTGAATGAATGATTGAATTTCATATGCCGTTCTGCCACGAATTTTTTTTTTTCAAACCGGCGCTGCCGGAATTCGAACTAGCAACTACACGAGCTTCTCAAAGCGTGCCGTTGTAGATGGATGTCTTACCCACATCGCCAACGGGCAGCCATTTTGAAGTTAAGAAACTTAAGTCTTATGAAGTCTGCGAATTGAAGTCGGTTATTGGTTTAAGCTCAAGGTTAGACGAACTCACAAAACTCCAAGTTTTGACAGGGTTTCTTACCCATAGCTTTTTTTTTTTTTTTTTTTTTTTTCTAAACTAAACTCCCCCCCCCTCCCCTCCCCCCTCCCCCGCCCCCCCCCCATGAGACATGAGATACTGAAGAGGAAAGTGTTCACCTAAAGAATTATGCTGTTATAGGGATATCAGGTGTCAAGGAAGCCATTAGTCCCTCCACGTAACGCTGTGTTGTGAGAGGCAAAGTTGGGGGGGGGGGGAAGCTCTATACGAGAATTAAAGTCTTGTGATGATCATGTAATCATTATTTCCTGGGATGGGAGGAGACTGAATCAGCTAGTCTATTCATGAACCCTCCAAAGAAGTGGGACATCGACTACACAACGGGTATACGCTGGCACTGCCAGTGTTAGGACAGAAAAAAAAAAAGCAACATGGAGGTTTAAAGCAACTGGGGGGAAAACGAAAACAACAACAACAGCGACGACAACAACGCCACACCCCACCACCACCACCACCACAACAACAACAACAAACAACAACAACAACACAAGAAAAAAAAAACCCAATCATCTTAAGTTTATGAAAGGCGATCTGACCTTTGACACCGGTTGATGTTTGTGCAACTAACCCCATAACCCCCAACCCACGCATCATCCCCTCAACTCCATCCATCCCGCGTCACTCCCAACAGTCCCTCCCCCGTCCTCCTCAAATTAACCGTGATACGGATACTGTTGGATCTGGGTTCATTTTTATGTCGTAAGTAATGCACAGGACATTGAGGGTTGTCGGTAGACTGGTGATGGGGCGATCAGGGTTAGTACAAGGTCCAATGTTTTGTTGACCGCCGCATGCGTCGCTCAATATGGGAGTGACTAAGGCTTAAGTACAAGGTCCAATGCTTTGTTGTTTGATTCATTTGTATGATTTTTCAGATAGCTGACAGGAAGAAAACAAACACTGCGCTTGTGACGACAGGAAAGACGAAACAAACAGATGCGAATGAAAAAAGCAAAACAAACAACTTTCGCACGCGCACGCACGCACGCACACACGCACGCACGCATGTATACACACACGCATACACACACACATACACACACACACACACACACACACACACACACACACACACACACACACACACATGCACACACACACACACACACACACACACACACACACACACACACACACACACACACACACACACACACACACACACACACACACACACACACACACACACACACACACACACACACACACACACACACACACACACACACACACACAATCTCTGACAAACTGGTGAAAAAAAAAAAAATAAAAGAGATTATCCCTCAGTCCTGTTATGATAGATGGAACATTCTTATGAGTCGTAACGACAATAACGCACTGAAATTAATACAGAAGAAAAAAAAATAAAGCAATATGTCAACAACAGTAACAAATAAACAGAAATAAAGGAATAAGCAACTGAACAGAGAAACAAGCAAATAGCTAGATCTATAAAATCAGTCAAGAAAGAAAGCGCAGGATATGATCGCACCACTACCTCTTGCCCTTTTCATGGCGGGTGAAATGCAGGTTTCTGGGTTGAAGGGAGAGGAAAAAAGGAGGATGTGTGTGTATGTGCGTGCGTGTGTGTGTGTGTGTGTGTGTGTGTGTGTGTGTGTGTGTGTAGGAGGTACATGTGTGTATAAGTGTGCGTGCGCGCGCGCGTGCGTGTGTGTGTGTGTGTGTGTGTGTGTGTGTGTGTGTGTGTGTGTGTGTGTGTGTGTGTGTGTAGGGGGAACGTGTGTGTATAAGTGTGCGCGTTTGTGTGTGTGTGTGTATGTGTGTGTGTGTGTGTGTGTGTGTGTGTGTGTGTGTGTGTGTGTGTGTGTGTGTGTGTGTGTGTGTTGGGGGACAGGGTGTTGTGACATGGAGACAGAAATGCAGGGGGGAAGAGATGCTGAGTAGGAAGGAACTGTAGGAGTAGAGGGTGGAAGGAAGGAGTGGGGTGAAGGTGGTGAGACGTGGTAGGGAGGCTGTGTAGCAGTCACTGCCATGGTAACAAAACGGGCACCAAAGTGGACACAAGAGACTGGCAGGGCTGACAACCTTTCGTCGTATAGATATACTATATACATATGCGTGCGCGCGCGCGCACGCACGCACACACGCACGCACGCACGCACGCACGCATACACGTACGCACGCACACATGTGCATGCATGCATACAGATACGGTCAGGCGCATTGAAGAACACACACAGACACACAGACACACAGGCGCGCGCGCGCGCATACACACACACACACACACACACACACACACACACACACACACACACACACACACACACACACATGCATGCGCAGGCTCACCACTCCACACCATGGGTCCTCTACTTTGATGATTGACCTTTAAAGACGAGCGCAAAGTCAGTGCGTTGATACTTTACTACATTAAAAAAAAAAATCATTTTGCGTTTATACTCTTCTATTCATTTCCGTGTGTTCATTGATCTGCGATCAACGCGCCCACACCGAAAAGAAGCACTAAACCTGCATTATGATTCAAGACATTTGTTTTCTCAATGAAGGGCGAGAAACATTCCTCAAAATCAAGATTGTGTCCTGTTCTTTTCACTAACACGACGTTAACGTCACAAATATTGTCATTTTCACGGGGCGAAAGTCCAAGGGGCGAAAGTGCAGGGGGCGAAAGGCGAAGGGGCGAAAGTCCAAGGGGCGAAACTCCGGGGAGCGGAAGTCCGAGGGTGAAAGTCTAGAGGTGAAAGTCCAGGGGGCGAAAGTCCAGGGGCTAAAAGTCCAGGGGGCGAAAGTCCAAGGGGCGAAACTCCGGGGAGCGAAAGTCCGAGGGTGAAAGTCCAGGGGGCGAAAGTCCAGGGGGCGAAAATCCGGGGAGTGAAAGTCCAGGGGGCGAAAGTCCAGGGGGCGAAAGTCCAGGAGGCGAAAGTCCAAGGGGTGAAAGTCCATACGGCGAAAGTCCAAGAGGCGAAAGCCCAGGGCGCGAAAGTCCAAGGGGCGAAAATCAAGGGGTGAGGGGGAGGCGTGCGCGAAAGCCGAAGGGGCGAAAGACCAAGGGCAAAAAGACCCGAGGGCGAAAGACCAGAGGGTGACAGACTAAGGGGCGAAAGACCAGAGGGTGAAAGACTAAGGGGCGAAAGACTAGAGGGCGAAAGTCCATGGGCCGAAAGTCCAAGGGGCGAAAAACCAGAGGGCGAAAGACCAGAGGGCGAAAGACCAGAGGACGAAAGACCAGAGGGCGAAAGTCCATGGGCCGAAGGGTCAGAGGGCGGAAGGCCAGGGGGCGAAAGGCCAGGGGGCGAAAGGCCAGGGGGCGAAAGGCCAGGAGGCGAAAGGCCAGGGGACGGAAGGCCAGGGGGACGGAAGGCCAGGGGACGGAAGGCCAGGGGGCGAAAGGCCAGGGGGCGAAAGTACAGGGGGCGAAAGTCCATGGGCCGAAGGGTCAGAGGGTGAAAGTCCAGGGGGCGAAAGTCCAGGGGACGGAAGGCCAGGGGGCGAAAGGCCAGGAGGCGAAAGTCCATGGGCCGAAGAGTCAGAGGGTGAAAGTCCAGGGGGCGAAAGTCCAGGGGATGGAAGGCCAGGGGGCGAAAGGCCAGGGGGCGAAAGGCCAGGGGGCGAAAGTACAGGGGGCGAAAGTCCATGGGCCGAAGGGTCAGAGGGTGAAAGTCCAGGGGGCGAAAGTCCAGGGGGACGGAAGGCCAGGAGGCGAAAGGCCAGGGGGCGAAAGGCCAGGGGGCGAAAGTACAGGGGGCGAAAGTCCATGGGCCGAAGGGTCAGAGGGTGAAAGTCCAGGGGGCGAAAGGCCAGTGGACGGAAGGCCAGGAGGTGAAAGGCCAGGCGACGGAGGCCAGGAGGCGAAAGGCCAGGAGGCGAAAGGCCAGTGGACGGAAGGCCAGGAGGCGAAAGGCCAGGGGACGGAAGGCCAGGAGGGCGAAAGGCCAGGGGACGGAAGGCCAGGAGGCGAAAGGCCAGTGGACGGAAGGCCAGGAGGCGAAAGGCCAGGAGGCGAAAGGCCAGGGGACGGAAGGCCAGGAGGTGAAAGCCAGGGGGACGGAAGGCCAGGAGGCGAAAGGCCAGGGGACGGAAGGCCAGGAGGCGAAAGCCAGGGGACGGAAGGCCAGGAGGTGAAAGGCCAGTGGGGACGGGAAGGCCAGGGGACGGAAGGCCAGGAGGCGAAAGGCCAGGGGACGGAAGGCCAGGAGGCGAAAAAGGCCAGGGGACGGAAGGCCAGGAGGGCGAAAGGCCAGGGGACGGAAGGCCAGGAGGTGAAAGGCCAGTGGCCACGGAAGGCCAGGGGACGGAAGGCCAGGAGGCGAAAGGCCAGGGGACGGAAGGCCAGGAGGTGAAAGGCCAGTGGACGGAAGGCCAGGGGACGGAAGGCCAGGACGGCGAAAGACCAAGCGACGAATGACCAGGGGGCCGAAGGTCCAGGGGGCGAAAGACCAAGGGCCGAAAGACCAGGGGCCGGAAGTCGTGGAACTCCCAGACCGCTGATTTATTTTTTTTTAAAAGAATACCTTGTCCGGGAAATGGCCAGGACAAAAATGCTGATCCCTTCGTACCTGAACCTCCTCCATTCGCCAC